>JAAGKR010000092.1:226599-296144 GCA_011419295.1 Clarias macrocephalus
TATTTCATAAACTACGGATCCCCTGGGATTTTCGCACGTTCGAAAAACTAGATAGTGGAGTTTCTGTGTGTGTGTGTGTGTGTGTGTGTGTGTGTGTGTGTGTGTGTGTGTGTGTGTGTGTGTGTGTGTGTGTGTGTGTGTGTGTCTGTGTGTGTGTCTGTGTGTGTGTCTGTGTGTGTGTCTGTGCATGTGTGCGTGTGTGCGCACGTGTGTGCACGTGTCCGTGTGAACAGGGGGGTGGGGGGGAGGGGTAGTGGGTAATATCAACTGGTGTTGTTTTAGTCTGGTCTACTGTACAGTTTTGATGAGCCTGTACCCATGATAGCCTCAGATTCCCGTTCCTAGGGACAAGTGTAGATCTTGATGTGGTCCTTTTGATATTGTAGTCCGCCTGACATATTTTTATTATTTTCTGCTCACTGTTGTAAAAGTTAATTATGAGTCACTGTTACATTGTCCTCTGATGCTTTCTAACAAAGCATTTCCACTCACAGAACTGTTGCTTATTGATGATGTTTCACACCATTCTGTGTAAACTCTTTTACACACATTGTTTAAAACTCCCAGATCATCAGTTATTGAAAACCTCAAACCAGCCCATCTGGCACCAACATCCATGCAATGTTTAAAGCCACAGAAATCACTCATATTTCCTATTCTTATGTGTGATGTGGACATTGACTGAAGCGGTTTATCCTACAGTATATCTGCATGATTGTATGCATTATGCTGCTGCCATGTCGCTGTCTGATTACATTGAAAAAAACAACAACAACAAAAAAAAAAAACACGAAATTTTTACTTGTCACATACACATATCATATACACAGTATGATATGCGGTGAAACATATGAATAACTGTCTGTGACCTAAAATAGAAAGATTCCACTACATTGAAAATATTGCACTAAAGAATACAATTAATCTAAAAGATAACATTTTCAATAAACCACACACGCATAACAAATACAAACTTGCAAAAGTTACAAAATTCAATTGAATTAAAATAGAAATACATAATTACACAAGAACTGAATGTACAAAATGACGGTGTAAACTGTGAGGTATAAAAATATAAAAGTAGAAGTGTAAAAATATAGTGTGTGGGTATGACAGCAGCAGTATGAGATGACATGTGTTCTAAATAACTAAATAACTAAAAATGAGCAGGTGTACAGTTGCCCCTATTATAAGCAAAATTTTGGAAGCTTGTGCAGTCACCCACGTGTAAAACTCACTTTCGCCCTTAAAGTGCACAAGCAAGAAGTCGGAAAAGTGTCATGTTGGTTATGATGGAGAAGTTCTGGAGCACGTCGCCTATTAAGCTGTCATTTAAAGAAGGATCTGACCTCCACTAGATCATGGCACTGTGGTACTAATATTCTCATTGTCTTCCACAGAGGCTGATTGCTTTGTTTAATTTGTAGAGAAGTTTAAACAAGGTGTCACATAAATTACATAATGTTTATATATCTGTGAGGAACTTGGCCTGTCTCTCTCAGTCAGTTTAAAGACATGATGTCATGCCTCTGGACTCAAGCAGAGCAGATCAGGTTGCTCTGAGGCTAAAATGATCCCTTGGTGTCACTGACTTAAATGTCCTCCTACTTCTTTTGACCCTGTACCCCTGAGATTTGTCTCAATGTCCAGTTATTTCGAGGTTCCAAAGCAAAAGTCAGTCCTAATTTAAATATAAAAACTTCTGCCTAGGTTTTATTTCCATAAATGAGGCTTCGGGTATGAGAGACCAGATCTCCAGGTATATGCATCACAGTTATTCCCTTGCCTTTTAGGAAGTATACAATTCAATTTTGAGTCAGCGCAGAACTGGAAATCTTATGTGTTTAGTCAAAACACTTACCTGAAGCTGGCAGACCAGGAGGACCTGGATGACCTGGGAGTCCTTGAGGGCCAGTTGGTCCCATTGGCCCTGTGAGACCAGTGTCTCCCTTTGGACCCTAAATCAGACACAAAATAAATAAAAGATTAAAATTCACGTATAAGTCAAACTGTGTTTTCTGAACAAGACAGATGCTGCCGTTATCAGTATCCGCGGCAAATTCCTCACCTGTTTGCCTCTTTTCCCTGGTTGCCCAGTGGGTCCTCTGCTTCCGGTCATTCCAGACTCTCCTTTTGGGCCCATTTCACCCTAATAAAAGGTCACAGAAATGTATTTACCTAATGTTTACCTAATGTAATGCTTCTAACCAGAATTTAGCGGGTATGCGGAGCAGAACTAATTTCCTCACCTTCTGGCCAAGCATTCCTGGCAGACCCATTGTGCCCTGAAACAGAGCACGTTACACTGTTAGACACCAGAATTCTATATCATCAGATTCCACACCACCATCAGTCTCACCTTCTGTCCCTTTTGGCCGGGGTCTCCTCGGTCACCCAGTGAGCCCTTTAAAAAGTTAAAAGGCGAAAGAAAATAAATGCTAAGGCATGGACAGTCCAAAGTTTTGTGCAATCCAACAATAACTTAAAAATTCCTCATTTTAAAAATGAGAACAACTCCTATGAGAGAAGTCATACAAAGGCACAGATGAGGGCATTATACCTTTTCTCCTTTGTATCCAGGCAATCCCTGCATCACAGAAGATACATGGGAAAAATGATTATATTTACAAATCATGCATCATGAAATATCAGCTGTCTGCACAGCTCCCTCTGTTGCTTGACTAGGATTAACGAGGTTCCCTAAATACACAATTAGCAATTAGCAACACAGACCTTGGGTCCTATTGGTCCTCGTGCTCCAGGCAGGCCCATCAGTCCAGAGTCACCTTTCTCACCCTGAAAAAACATACATTTTATAATGCAGCCATAAGGTAGACAACATGCAACTTTACAATGCCAATCCATTTTAAGTGTTAGGACTCATTTCATCATACATCCAGCTCACCTTGGCTCCACTCGGTCCTGGCCATCCATTTGGTCCCTGTCGTCCTGGCAGGCCTGGGGAGCCAGTGCGCCCCTGGAGTAAGTCAAATTTATTCATGAGAACGTTTTAAACAACAGAAATTGACCAGAGTGCCATACAACATTAAAGATAAATAAGGAAATAAAATATACGGTACATCATAAAAAACTTAAAAGACCATAATAAAAAGACCACAAAGACTGTATTGGACTTGGCTGTGTAAGCAGTTTTTCTTTGACTGCAGTCGCCCAATAGTTCAGGATAGAAATTCCCACAAACAGTTTGTACCTGAGCCTCCACCAAAGAAAGTGGACCCCATACTAATGTAAACATTTCTCTTGTTATACTGAACTTCCAGCCTCCTAAAACATATTATGACTACAAATCAATCTCTGCTATGTATACAGACCAAAAGTTTGGACACATCTTCTCATTCAAAGAGTTTTCTTTATTGTGTTCTTTATTGTGTTCTTTAGCCCAAACGCGTCTCTTCTGCTTGTTGCCTGTCCTTAGCAGTGGTTTCCTAGCAGATATTCTACCATGAAGGCCTGATTCACACAGTCTCCTCTTAACAGTTGTTCTAGAGACGTGTCTGCTGCTAGAACTCTGTGTGGCATTGACCTGCTCTCTGATCTGAGCTGCTGTTAACTGGTGACTCGGATGAACTTATCCGCCGCAGCAGAGGTGACTCTTGGTCTTCCTTTCCTGGGGCGGTCCGCATGTGAGCCAGTTTCTTTGTAGCGCTTGATGGTTTTTGTGACTGCACTTGGGGACACTTTCAAAGTTTTCCCAATTTTTCTGACTGACTGATCTTCATTTCTTAAAGTAATGATGGCCACTCGTTTTTCTTTACTTAGCTGCTTTTTTCTTGCCATAATACAAATTCAACCTCTTTGAATGAGAAGGTGTGTCCAAACCTTTGGTCTGTACTGTACTGTATCTCTCTGATATCAACCAAATGACCATGGGTTCTCTGTTGAGACTGTCTCCTCTTTTCCTATCGTCATCTCAGGAAGTTTCCTCTTGCCACAATTACCCTCTGCTTGCTCGTCAGGGACAATCTGATAATTATAATTTGCTAGTGAAAGTCCCCATCGTTGACAGGAAAGGAGTTTGAAGAAATAGTTAAAAGGTTAAAGCTAAAAATAAGCTGATCAGCTTTAAATTGCTTTAAAAGCTTTAGATTATTAAATCTGACATATAACTCGTTCATAACATATAAATGTAATGTCATAAAACATAATAAAAACTCACCATTTTGATTTCACTTATTGGTGCAGGTTAAACTTCAGGCAGATATCCAAGTACTGCCAAAGTGTTATTAAATTCCAGTTTTGCATGATGCTGTGACATAATCTAAAACATAACTGCTCATAACCTATTCAACATCATGATTTTAGCGCACAACACTGGGCTCTCAGTTTAGGTATTTTATACAGTCTCACCTCAGACTGCGGTGGATATGTTTGCCCTAACGACCCGTGTTTTATCTCATGGTGGCGCTTCACATCACTACTTGTCATCAGCCCCACAGTTTCTGAACATGAGAGACAAACTGGATTTAAACTTCCCGCAGGAAGAATAAACATACATTGATCTGTCCATTCATCTTTGAAGGTTCAGTTTTCATAGTCTACTTTGCTTTTTTTATGGAGTAAGCCATGCTGTGTCACATGTTCGCTGGAGTTTCATGAGGATTATGGCGGGCTGTAGGTGCATTACAGTTGTTTCTGTGACTTCTGCATACATGCGTCTATACACAGTAAACTATCATGGTGATTGCGTCTGTTGAGTGAAGTGTATAGCCACGCCCATCTTGAGGGAAAAAGCACTATATTCGTCGAAAAAAACGCTAGATACTGTGATGTAATCTAGCATAAAACTGCTCATAACTTCACTTCTACTCAGCATTTTAAGGCAAAAATGTTTAATTTCTGCCAAACTTTCAGAGTTTCTGCCAAAGTTTCATTGCATTCGGTCCAGCCAGTTTTTCATGATGCTGTGACCAAATCTGACTGGACTGACATAAACAGACAGACAAATTTTTCTGAGACTGATTTCAGGTCCTCCAATGTATAAAACATAAGGATATCATTGAAAGTGCAAGTTCTGACCAATGTACAGACAAAACCTTTCCTTATATATATATATTCACACATTTTTTAAACTAAATTTCATTTTTTTTATAGAAAAACTGAATTTAATTAACAAAAACATATATACAGAAATATATAATGCAATAAAGAAAAATGCTATATACAAGACCCCAATGGCTTAGCTCTTATACATTAAAACACCCTACTGTAATTTTACAGCACATGCTAAACCAAGAGCACAGGGTGGATACTGTAATAACACGCGATTCATTTTCTCAGAGATGCTAAACAACTTTAGCTTTAGTGGTCGATTCATCGATCACCTGATGTACCCTATTTTTGATTAATAAAATAGTTCATATCAGAATTTGCTTAGAAGAATGCAGAGTCTCCTGAGTGCTTCTAAAAGGCATACAGTAGGAAGGCATGGAGAGAGAGAGAGAGAGAGAGAGAGTCCACCATACTGCTGGCTTTAATTAAATGATGTACAGGGAACGGAGACAAGCCATGTTGGAAGGCAAAAGATTTATGGTAGCTTAAGCACTAAGCTAAATTACACTGCAATACTGCAACCTCCATGAGTGTCACCCTCCTCTTTCCCCCCCCTCATAACCCCACAACATACCATCTGTCTTCCATCCACTTGCCTCCTGATGCTCGTCACTAAAACCTTCCAGGAACCTATACCTTCACATCAGTGGGAGGAGAGCCTCTGGGATATTATTTTAAGGGCTGGATGTGATTGATCCTCTAATTTGGGTGACCAAAAATAGCTTCTGTTATTGTTAAACGCAAATACTATATGTTAGTCTTACTATACTTTGTTTACTTTGATCCATCTATTGGCACCCCAATAACTTAACCCCAATAGGCAAAAGAAAACATTTTGTCTCTTTTAGTTTTGTCTAAAAATAAATAATTAAATAATTAATAAAAGCTGCAATTTTCCTCTGAAATATATTTTTCATATTCATATACTTGGTTCCCATTCAGAAATTAAAACATACCTCGTAGAAAGGTGTTTCTAGCCTTTGTGTCTGCATGTCTTTGTCAAGGTTGCAGTTAACTGAAATTGCGTTAGGCTTATACTGTGTGTGGCTGCAGTGTGAAGCATGGCTGGGAACAGGGCCAATCATAGTGTGTGTGTTTGTGTTGGAGAGGAGACACGTTTTTCATACTCAAAGTAAATTAGAAGAAAAAAATTTATGTTTTTTTTTTTTTTTTTGTAATGATGCAACGTCCTACCTTTTGTCCAGGTCTTCCAATTTCTCCCTGGCAACAAAGAGGAGAGGAAAAAGAATATGAAATACTAAAACAGTACGATGTATTGATGTATATGCATTTTATACAAGGTTTTAAATCGTCATTTTAAAGCCTACATATTATGGAACTGGTCCCGCAGGTGCATGCTTTGTATGTAAAACAAACCTTTTGAAACATGCAGAAACACTGTATCATCTGACAAAACAGCTGACACAATTTATGCCTAATTCATTTAAAATTGAAGGGGTGTTCATGTCAAATAGGGACCTTTGATTGTGCAGAACAACAGAACACAGTTGTAAGAGTAAAAAAATATTTCTCTATATAATCCCCTGCTAAACCAAGGCATGCTGGCCTGGAACACTAGCCTCCTAGGAACTCCTTTGATGTCCCAAACATGGTCAGGAGTATACAGGGGATGGCAATAACTCACAGTCAAGTTCCTATAAGGTGCAAGTGGTGTTCTTGAATGACTGTGTGCACGGATCCAACAGAACTTGTTGCCAAATTGCGGAAGAGACAGCTCTTCCTCAAGTTGGCGTCAGGTTGTCTGTGAATTTTCAAGGTTGCTGAATGTTCACAGGAATGATTGCAGTGGACTGTGAGTCACCTCTGCATTTTTTTTTTTTTTAAACATTTTGCAGTTGTTGTTTTTTTTTTCAGTGTTTTTTTTTTTACTACACTGCGGCTAAGAGTCTCATCGTCGCACTGTGATTGAATTCTTCTGTAAACATCAATGGGTTTTACAGCTTTAGCAGTCTGCTACATCCGCTTTGTTGCAAAACAAAATCTCTGACACCAAACAATTCTTGGCAAATTTAGGAATAGATTTGCATAAAGTTCACTTTTGGATGAAATTGATATAATTGGGATTTTTTGCTTTTGATTTTTTTTATCCCGATCGGGATAGTTTGCTTTACCGTGTGTGAGAGCATGCGTGTGTCTTGGGTACCTTTTCTCCTTTTGGTCCCTTTGGTCCTGGCAATCCAGGCGGACCCTGTGAATGGTGTTACAATTTTATTTCCATGTCATAAACCTTTCGGAACTGAAATCCTCCAGCCATGGCAGATTAAGTGGTCATGAATACAGACTGACTTCTTGGCGTGTAACTTGCCACTCAGAAGAAGCCATGAAATGCCCGATACGTATCACATATCACACAGAGAAGCAGCCGCTTTATTTAGGATATGTCAGAGTAGGACCCGGGGCACTATGCTGAGCAGTGTCTCGTTTCTAAGAAAGGATGCGTGGCGCAGAGACAGTCAGTGGAAAAAGCCTATTTCTGTCCCCTCTAAATGTAGAGCGTTAATGTGCCACCATTTAGTGGGGGGTCATGACGGTGGTGAGGGGGAGGACCTGGCGCATCCGTCTTACTGCAAAAAGCAGACTACAAGAAGTCACACGGGTCTCATATGCTGAGAAGGGTTAGCACCATTGCATTGATAAAACCAGAGGAAACAGCTACGCATTGTGCAAAATTCAGAACCGTGTATGTAGTTTAGTTAAGTGGCACATTAAACTGGGATAGCCAAGTTAGCTTTGAGCTACTGGTCCGATGACTAAGTTGATGATGTATTTGATGTACGGAGGGGTATGTGAAGGGGTTACCACCTTTTACCACCTAATTTTCCCAATAATCTCTCCAAAACCATACATTTCCATGAGGAACAGTTCTACTTAATCCAACGTATAACCTTACTAACAGTCATAGTTCCTGTAAACAGGAAGGGAATATAACTTTGGAAAAATCAGGTGTTGCTTGGTGTGAACTCTGGAATCAAATTTCTTGAGATACATTCTCTAGACATCTGTCGACACCACAAATCATCTTTGTGTACGTTTTTATTTATTTATTTATTTATTTTTAAGTCAGATATTATTGAGGTCTGCATTGCTGTCTCACAGTGTCGGTGGAGGTAAAGGTTGTACCTGTGGTCCTGCCGGTCCAACTGGACCGGGCGCTCCCACCCGGCAGGTAGAGCCTGTTGCCTGTTGATCTTGTGATCCTTCTGTACTGCCTTCTCTCCATGCATTGCCATGATCACCCTGTAAGATGAAACAAGCTTAGATTCATCACAGACCAATATTACTGTCTGGGTAATATGATCTGGTTTTGGAACCTGCTCCAACTTTATTATTGACTTGTCTATTTTATTCCCCTCACAAGTCAACAGGTTTGAATGAAAAATATACACACACAAGGTAACTCTAGCAGCCTAATGATTTTAGAACTATGACGAGATCCGTCTGCTGATCCGTATCAACACCTCCTCGTTTTTACGCTCAGATAAGACAAGCATCTGAGAGGACCACAGGATTCATGGAACCACTCCAAGGACAAATCACCAGTGCTGGCGCAGGAGTCACATGACATACCCGAGGCTTGTGCCACAGCGAAGGGGGTGGGGGGAACAGCGGCGGTGGAGGCGGAGTCAGTAAACAGCATGGGTTAAATTTCTTCCTGGGTTCCAGTGCTTCCAGATCTGTGGTTGGGGAACAGGAGGAACATGTCAACAAACAGGCAGCATAGGAGCACAAGAAGCAGTGCTCAGGAATATGAAGTATGACGGCCGGCCCAGAGAGATACTATAGCTCTTCTGTCAAGTGGTCGTGTTGCTTTGATGTTTCAGAAAAAGATTCGTGACAGTGCGACAGATGCATTCGAACAACCTTACAGTACAAAAAACATGTATGAAAAAAGAATATTAAACAAGGCTGCTTCTAAAGGCTGAAAATGAACCTCCGATACTGTATTCGTAATTATCTTTCAATCTTAAAATTCAGTCAAAGATGTTATTCTTGCATATAGATGCTGATGGACGATTTACAGATTCAGGATTCATCCAGTGCACGTATTATCTGGATATTTGATCTGTTCTGTGAAACAATCTGCAAATGCAGACAGAAATTCATAATCATCAGGCAATTAACCTGGACAAAAAGAAACAAATCAAACAGAAAAGCATGTCAGTGTATTCTGCCTTTCACGCATTATCAGCTGAAAGAATGATTCCCATTATGAGCACAGAGCAACTCAAAAACACAGAGAGGCAGAAATGAGGATTATAAGCAGCGCACTGATGGGAAATGTTTTTACTGCATCTGCAGTGAAAAAAAAAAATCATTAAAGCTCACAGCACGTACAGTGATTATAAAAGGTTTTCATGAACGTACATTCTGTTATTACACAAGTGGCTGTAAAATGGAAAAGTATAACACAGATAATATACATGCTCTGTACTTATAGAAATTTCAATAAGTCAAACCAAGAAATAATAGAGAATAACTGCATGGCAACATTTCATGCATGCGGTCAGTCAGCCTTAACCAATTGTCCAAAAGCTGCAAGCTCCAGGCTCTGGACAGAATCTTTTTATGATGCTCTCAACCACAAAATCTCATCATACCTGCTGGAAAGGAGAAAATGTTGTCCATGAAGGAGTGTGACGAAGCATAGTGAAGGAGAAGAGGTAAATACAGTCCAAGTGTGAAAAGAAACATGCTGATTGACTGCAGAAAGCTCTGTACCTCCAACGGCTGTGGCTACTGAACTGAGGCTTCACACCACTACACTCCCCTCTCTCTCTCTCGCTCTCTCTCTGTCTCACACACACACACGTCCCTGCCTTCTACACTATCCACAAGGCTTTGCGGAAAGGGAATGCCAGCCCATGCCACGGTTAAAATCGCTCCTTTGCAATGGTCCTGTACTAAATATATAGAGGTCAGCTGCCCTTTGTAGCCAATATTAGCTTCTTACTACTGGCACTGTGTTTGTTTTCCTGTGCTGCAGATACAGAAAGAAAATACAGAGACGAGCTGCATTGACATTGAAGTGAATATGGGTCACGTGTACGGGTCCTTTACTCCTGGCATCCCCATAAATAGTTAGCACACACACCCCTCTGCAGACGTGCTGACATGTCACATCTGGAGTAAATCATGACCTTGCATATGATGTAACATAGTGGCCAGCTGTCTATAGTTATTTATAGTTATTTAAATAATTACAGCTTTTTGTAGTTTTATAGAAAATATGATAAACTGGAAATGATTTTGTGTGTGTGGGGGTGGGGGGGGGAATCATCACTGCCCTGTTAGTTGTTTGTCAGAACATCCTATCTCTTAGTCCTCCGTTAGACAGACTGAATCAATCAGTGTGCTGGAAACATACTGTACCGGTCTTTCCTTCCCCTCAGAAATAATGACATGTCAATTAAGCAGAGGGCCACTTAAGCCCTGCAGTGGGGATGAGACATGCTTAATGCAATTCTCTCCAGGTGCAAATCCATCAGCACAGGAACAATACAGACAGTGCTTTTTAATAATCACATTTAATTTACAACATATCCTGCAGAGCACACAGTGACATCAGAACAACTTGCACTCATGTTCACCTTGTATAGATTAAAGGGAATTGTACATCTGTGTTATTCAAAATGCCATTTGAACACAGACTGCAGCCATGAAATAGAGGGATCAAATTTACAGTGTAAATTAAAGTACATATAAAGTCAGACATGTGTAAATACAACTGTAGAAACGGTTTTAGCAAATTATTCCACTAAAAACGTGGTCATTTACGTAATGTGATTCCTGGCCTCCTAAGAGCTGTTTGCAGGACTGAGAGTCTCCACTGGCTTTACTGCTGAGCCAAGGCAGTTAGGTAATGGTTTTTGACATACAGGACAAGCAAAGGACAGGAAGGCTTTAATTAACTGGAATCTAAACTTAGCTTAACTGAGGACAAACCTTCTCACTCCATGGTCTTTCCTTATTCTTAGTCCTTTCTATATAGTAAAACAATGCTGAAGGACTCCAAAATATGAAATAATCTCCTTTGAACAGTTGATATTGAGATGTGTCTGCTACTCATGCTCTGTAAGGCCGTCATAATGGCTCTAATCTGAGCTGGTGATTTTTAAGGCTGGTAACTCTAGGTAAGTTTTGGTCTTGCTTTCCTGGGATGGTCTTCATGTAAGCCAGTTTCCTCATGATGCTTGATCGGTTTTGCAGATGCACTTGACTACTGTTTTGTTGTTACAAAATTTTATGTTTATTTTAAAGTTTTGAAAATTTCCAATGCTGTTCTAGGATATACAAAATAAATCACTAAACAAAAACATTGAATTAGAAGGTGTATCCAAACTTTTGACTGGCACTGTTTTCCATTAATGTACCATGTGGTGCAGTTCTAACACAACTGTTTCATTTCTGGTTTTGTAAAGAAACCAAAGAAAGCATGGCTGAAGGTTGGACTAATTTGTACAAATATTAGAGATGGGGGGAAAAATTATTCAGTTACGCATCATGATTCTCATGTATTGCAACTCATGTATTGCAAGGGTCAGCATGCTGCATGCTGTATGGTAGAAGCAAACTATTTGCCAAGTTTGTTTAGAAGTAATATTGAATAAGGAACTTTATAAAATTGTAATAATAACAGAATCGCATGGAATTGCCACCTAGGTATCGTAACATTATATCAGGACATCCTTGGTGACTCCCATCCCTAACAATTATATATTTCCAAAGTATAAAATAAAAAAAACAATATTTCGCTTGTGCGACTACTTACTGGAAACAGGGGTATCAGAAGATAATGCATAAGTGCTTAATAGGATAAATCTGGTGTTTAAACATTAAAAAGCCATATAAGAATAGCGGTGTCTGAACATTCCCAATTAAAAAAATAATCTTAGCTGAGTCAATTGTTGCTATTCTATATTGCATAAAGAGCAAACTGATCAATTAATCAATAATCACAGGTTAACCACCGATCAAGCTTGTGACTGAAAAAAAGAGGCATATATTCTTAATAACCCTACTGATTAGAAAATATCTGGTGATACAAATTATCTAGAAATTATCAGGAAAATTTCCATAAACCCTGCATAGAAAAACAGAAGATGCAGGATTGAACTGTTCTGCTGTCTGCATTTAGAGGAGCACTGTTGAATCAGCATGCAACACTGCTACTTCCCATTAGAATACATTTTGTGATTTTCATCATCATAAAAGATTGCTGCAAGGCACTGTCATTAGCCATTAGTCAGGAGAGAGCTGGCTCTGTCCCTCATAGAAAACGGGGGAAGAGATTCCAGCTAAAATCCTCTTCTTACTCTCTTACAGGTTTGAGCGAGTCAGCCAGGGAAACTCCTAAACAAACAGAGAGACAAACACACAGTGAGTTAGGGGCAGATTAACCAGGAAACTAGTGCAGCTTTCTCTGGTCAGGTTCATTTCTTTGGAGTAATGCACTCAAATTATTATTTGTCTTACTGCAGACATCTGGACAGTAAATAGAGGTGTACAAGTAAAAGCTATCTGAATATATAAACCATAGCAAAGTAAGCAACAGACAATATCTTCAAATTTAACATCCTCTCAAATATCTCATAATGTGCTGTGTATTGGTTTAGAGTAAATGTGACACACAATTTTTAATTCTACAATAACCTAAACAATACATTACCACATTTAGAATGTGCTTTGAATGATTTCCTCTTGTTAAATAAGGGTTTTTACACGTGTGTTAGAGTGGTATAGAGGGCTACCTGTTGCTTTCGGTCTGAGGTCGGGTCTATCAGCACATTAATTAAGCTTGGGGTGGCTGTTTCACTTAAGCTCTGGTGCAGGGCTGTGCGTAGTTCCTCTACCGTCCTGACCAGATAGCCGCAGCCCCCGAACGCCCTCATTACCTGCTCATAACGTGCCTCAGGAAGAAGGGACACTGGAGGGGCTCTGAAACACACACACATGCATGACAATGCTTAACACATCCTGGGATGAGAGCGAGTTTCGGGTAACGTCTTAATATAGTATAAGTGTTAAATCTTACATTAAACACTTCCTGTTACAAAACTGCACTTCCTTTGCGTGTTTGCACACACGCATCCCAGTTAGGTTACGTCAGCTTGTCACACTTCTCCACACTTAACCCCTCAAACAGTTGTCCTTTTTCCACTGCAATGTGACAGAAATCTGTCCTTATATCTACAATAAAATTACCTCCTGGTTAATATCCAGTCAGGTTACAAGGCCAACAACAAACATGCCTCCTAGCAGTCACAAACCCAGACAAAATCGAGTCTTCTGTCCTCATCTTTCTCGGCCTGTCTGCTGTCTTCGACACTGAATTACCAGATCCTAAATTTTACTACGACTGAAATAGGGATGCCAATCAATAACTCATGTAATGACTAGTGGAGTATCTCAGTGGGCAGTTCCTGGTCTAAATGACTCATTTAACATCTGTCTCATTTACTATGCCTGACCAAAAAGAGTCACACAATCTTAAATTCACTTTGAATGGGGTTAAGGTCAGGACTTTGCCATGGTAGCCATTTTATGTGTGAAAATAATTCTCCAATTTGAGTCCTGGGTTGTAGCCATGTTATTAAGGAAGGGGTAAAAATCCAGTGATAGGATAACCTGATTATTCAGATAGTCAGGTAACTTCATTTTATTGCCATATAACATTGCTGAGACCTGATCAACTCTTAAGTATTTAATTATTTAGATCAATATGGTGACCTTTTTTTAGTCAGGTAGTGTAACTGCAGCTTTTATCCAGAAGAAAGAACAATTGAGACAGCATATAACATAGGAGGAAACAACACTGCTTGGTAGTGCTAGGATTTAAACTCCAAATAAAGACTAGATGAAGCTGAGATCTTCCTTCTGCTGCCCACACAGCTAATAAATATCTTCAAGTGTCTCCACATACCTTGCATACCCTGATATGTATATTGTAATATTATTAATGTATTTAAGCTCAAATTTAAAAAAAAATATGAATTAAAGATTGCCTTTTGTATTTTGTATGTACTTGTCTGAAATTGACTTTTTTGTTTGTTTTGCTGCTGATCCAAGATAAAAATAAATAAATAATAAAAAAATTTAAAAAACCCAGACCACTGGTTTTTCAGACCTCTCATCTGGGTGTGAGAAGAAATGTAGGACTCACATAGTTGTCATGTCTCCCATCTTCTCCATTTCCCTCCATGTCTCTGTATTTACACCACTATATATGCCATTGTTGTTGATGACAATGATGATGACTGGCAGCTTATACCTGTTTAAAAGACATACCATTTTATACTTAGTAGTAGTAGGAGTAAAATGTACAACAATAGAACAGGACAAAACAGAATCCATCTGTAAAACGTTTTATTGGAAACAGAAACAGGCCATTGATCTGGCAACATGCCTATATACATAGCTACATTGTTTGTTTGTTTTTAACTATAGAATAATTATGCACAAATGTATATTATTATTATTGTTAATAATAATAATAATAATAATAAACGGGTGTTCATGTCAAACCAGGAATTTTGATTGTCCAAAATAACAGTAAACAGTTATACAGTAATAGTAAAGACTACCTTTATTTCTTTATATAATCCCCTGCTACATTAGTGAACTTAATCCCAGAGTTTAACTAGTGCTTGGATGCGATCAAGGTAGAAACTTTTCACAGTATGCCAGAGCCAGGTTCGGGCTGATCCCAGGAACTCCTTTAATGGCCCAGACATGTGGGAATGGCTTGGAGCGAGGTCAGGACTTTACAGGGGGAATGTGGCAATAACTCCCAGTCGATATTCTGTAATGTACGTGATTGTAAGTGATGGTTACAGTTCCCACAGACAGATGCATCCCTTACTCAAGTTGGTGACAAAATGTCCATCGTCTTTCAAGGATCAGGTGTTCCCCCTCGCTCAGTGTTCATAAGAATGACTGCAGTGTGCTCAGCCACCTCCATTCATGGACGCATGGCCTTCTTTTAACATTTGCACCATTCAAATGTTTTACTGCACCTAAGAATCTCATCACACTACTGTGTCTGAAGGCTTCTGTAATTGTCGATCGGTTTTACGCCGATTTAATGATTTTCAAAATAAATTTCCCGGTTTGACTTGAACGCTCCTTGTAATAATAAAAATCTATGACTCTTTTCAACTAAAGTAAACGTGCTCATATAAAGGATAGGAATGACCAGGAATCAATACAGGATACAATATTATCATGACACCTATACGTCATTTCGACTTGTACTGCGATTCTATAAGAATCATGATTTTCTAAATATCCAAATATTCTCTTATTAGATTTTGTTACAACTCTAAACAAACTTGGCAAATAATTCAGTGCTACTGGAGAGGATGCTGTGCGGCCTGACAGTGTGTGAACAGTTAAAAGTGTGCCACCAGTAGGATTATAGAAAAACAAACATTTTACCTTCTCAAATGCAAACATATCTAAAAAAAACATTTTTATAAAAAAAAAAAAAGGTATCATTGCGGCTATACTGTACACGAATCACCACACACACAAGAATTGCGATACATAACGAAATAATTTCCCCCCTATCTCTACACTTACTTTTCATCATTAACATGATTAGTATAAAATACTTTAAACAATACCCAGGATACACAGGTCAACATGTGTACAATGTTGCTGGCATTCCAGCTGTGCCCACCACACATGCATGTACAATCACACTTCAGCTATAACCCTGGCCACTGAATGGCTATAAGCATAAGCTTTACCTGCACATGGTCTCTACCTCCATGCCTGAGAAGCCAAATGCACTGTCTCCCTCCACACACACCACTTTTCTGCCTGTGTGCTGCGCCTGCTCTAGTACTGCAGCCGCAATGGCGAAACCAGGTCCCACTCCCATGGTGCCAAATGTCCCTGCATCTAGCCTGTGAACAAAATCACAAGATTACCTTATTGGGAAATAAAGTGTTGCCATAGAGTATATTCTTTAAAAAAAATCTTTATTGCTTTTACATTTTAAGGTTTATGGTGTGAAATCGTGAATAATTAAGCTGTGAAGTCAGAACGACTTCAGCCAATCGGCATCCTTAAACTAATGTGGAAGAGGGCACTTAGTGCTTTCTACTGTGTGTTAAGCTACAGGTTTTGAAAAGATGCAGTTGGCTTCAACTTTTTTTTTTTTTGTCGTTATTTACATTTTTTGGGGGAACAGACTGGTGTGAAAGACCTGTGTCTGGGGAAGTAGTTGAGCAGCATGGTGCGACCGATGTCCATAGTGTTGGCTCCTTCACTGACAATAATGCAGTCTTTTGGTAGGAATTCAGCGATGTGGTGGAATGCTGTGTAGTAGTTCATGGGCAGAGTGTTTTGAAGAGAAAGAACCTGAATATATATATTTTTAAAAAGGTCAATTTATTATGTCAAAATATTATGCATCAATTTCTTCCATGTTGGAGTATTAGCTCAGGCCTGTACCTTCGATATCTTTGCATTTGAAGCCATTTTATCTTTCAAGTTTGACCACCACTCCGTGTCTCCTGGATACATCCACATTTTCGATCTTAAGGCTTCTACAAGCTGGAAGTGAATTCAGGATAAATTGCTTATTAAAACTTTCATAGGTTTTATCCATAACTTTTAAAAGTTTAGTAATTAAATCATAATTTTTAGAGCCTTCTTATCCTGTGAGGTGTACTGAAATAAAACCGATAAGTCTGTACATAAAATCCACTCATCCTATGACTTCTGTAAAGTAAAAGGGTTTTATACATTTAGGGTCAAATTAAGTTGAAGTAGCGCAAGAGAGAGAGAAAACATTGGTTCAGTTGTGATCATTTGATGCTCGGCGTCAAAAACAAAGAGCGAATGCGTGCTACATGATACCCTGTATCATGTAGCACGCATTCGCGTGAACACTCGGAACACTCGCAAACCGCGTTACTCGCAATCCGTGGTAAACTGAAAGTTTAGTTTGCACTGTATGGACTGCTCTAATTATACTGTACCTAGTATAGTGACAATAAAGAATCCCGAATCTATTAACACTGAAGTCAAGATGAAATTATTCAGAATGTTTTCAATCCTCCAGATGTACAGTACCTAAAGTACCCAAGGTCCTGTTTGTGATATTAATATTTTCCAATAACATGTTGACTCACATTTTACTCTTATATCTGCCTGCGATCCCTCTTTACACTCTTTCGGGGGCGCTTTCAAAAACATTAAAGAAAAGTGGCTGAGCATCTTATAAGGTTTAATGTAAGGTTTATGTGCAATGTATAAAGCGATATCCTAATATTTTTGCACTACTACATCACCGCGGCTCATCATTCTATTTCACACTCCATGACCACACCGTACTGCTGCTGCCTGCACATTGTACATTCAATACTTAATACAGTTTATTTATGCAGTTCTTACTTTTTACAGTCCTACATTTTTACAGACCTTTTTTTAATATATTTCTACTTTATTTTATTGTAACAAAACGATAGTATATTTTATATTTAATATTTTTTATTCTTTCCTATTAGCATTTACTTCCTTTTTTCTTTTCAAGGTCACAAACAGTCATGTAAGCATTTCACTACGCATCATACTGTGCATGGTTGTTTATGTGACAAATAAAAATTTTAATTCAAATTAATAAAAAAAATAATATAGGAAAAAACATGCTGTATTGTGGATACCTGGCTGACTACAGCCCTGACATCTCCCAGCAGTGCTACTGTAGCGCTCACATTATTACTCAGCTCCTCTGCACATATATCCACCTAGGGAGAGAAAGACAACCAAAAACCTCCTCAGGCAGCCAAAAACTTGTTTCAGAAGAGTGTTCATTTAATTAAATGCATATGACTTCCAATGGCACTTAAAAGTCTAATATCTAATGATGAGATAGTGGGACTAATTAAATTCACATTTGAATAACCTGGCAAGCATCAGGTCAATTAACTCATTAATATTATTTGCTGTGCAATTGATATGCCCTGGGTTGTGCAGAAGCACAAGTGAACGTGGAAAGTTTAAGTCTGAAGACTTGAGATCATTTAACTGATTACTGCTGATTAAACATTTTCCCATTTTTTAATCAATCATAGTGCATTATAGCCCTACTGCTAGAGATTTTGAATAAAAAAAGATTTTTAATCATGTATTACGATTCTTTGGTGTGATGATTAATTAATTGCCATACTGAATCCAAATTATTATTATTAATTTTTTTTTCAATTCATACAGTGCCTTGCAAAAGTATTTATACCCCTTAGACTTTTCCACATTTTGTCATGTTACAACCACAATCTGAAATGGATTTAATTAGGACTTTTTCTAACACATGACTACGCTTTTGTCTAAACCATTCATACATTCATGCATACATCTTATATAGTTATGAAATAAAAACTACAGAATAATGTAGCTCAATACAACAAAATCATATAAAATCATATACTTATATATCTTTCGTTGGGATATTTATATTTTTAAAAAACATATATAAAATTTTCATGTGAGAATTTCTTTAAACTAAAGTAAATATCTGAATGAATATATTGGGATGAATTAAAGATAAAGGTGGCTAGAGGGATATTACCTGGTTTAGAAAGCTGAATCTGATCTATACCCCTGAATTTGAATTTGATTTGATCTATACCCCTGGTATTTAGTTGAGTATGTAGATCTGATTTGCTGCTGAGGTTTGTACTCTACACTTAACCTACCTGAATAAGTTTCACATCAGGGCTAAATCTTGGAGGGAAGCCAAAGTGCAGGATCCAGTTTAGTCTGGCACCCAGCAGCACAACAACATCCGCCTGAAGCAGAGCTCTAGAACACACACAGCTTTTTACCCCAGGGTTTACACTTTATTATTCAGAAACACTATTTAAACACAGAACTAACTATTTAGTCGGAAATGTATTACGTTTAAAGTGGAAGTGGACCACACCTGGAGCGGGCAGCAGAGACACAGTTGGGATGGTCATCAGGAAGTACTCCTTTTCCCATTGGAGTAGGCAGGAAGGGCAACCCACTTAACTGCACTAGCTCTTTAATTTCATTTTCCGCCCGGCCGTATGCTGCGCCTACACCAGGGAACACACTATTCACATGTGTATATAAAAGTACTGCACTTCTCACACTGTCACCTGAAATAATGCACTGTACAATAAAGGAGGAAACATATTGTTTCATTTTCACCTTTCCCAATTATTAGCAGTGGTCTCTTGGCCTGTTTGAGCACCATAACTGCTTTGGAGATTGCATGATCACTGGCCAGGCTCACTGGAGGAGGAGGACAACATGATGGAAACCTGTAGTTACACAGCCACAGGAGCAAAAGTAAGACATCACCTGCCTGATTGACTTCAGTGTAATGTTAAGCAACTGCTTTACAAGCAGCAGTACATCCTGGATAGGATGCCATCCTTTACATCCTAGGGCAAATCAATCATGTGAATTAACTGGGATATCAAAAAGACACATCAGTGAATAAAAAATACATACGGTAGATTAAAATAAGACACCAGTGGAATCACCTGACAGTTTTCCGGTCCACTCTTGCATTCACCATGTTACCAGGGATGTCTATATAGCATGCTCCTGGACGACCGTAAATACTGCTCCTTACTGCCTGGGGAAAGAACCGAGTAAATACTTATCTAAAGAAATAGGAATCAGACCCGCATGCGTAATAGGAGAAAGATATAAACTAGCTTCACCTTTTCCACTACTGCTGGTATCATAACCAGGCTGCCTGGTCGAGCTGAAAACTTGCTGTAAAGGCGACAAGCTTCTACCTAATTTAAGGAAAGAGGAGAAAATTCAGTCTGATGTCCACTTTTGATGTAGGGTTTAATATAATAAGTGTAATATAGAAAAAAAACAACCCAACAACAACTGAGGCCTAGAGCCCCCCCACACAAGTTCATGCTTATATGCTAGAAATACACTTGAACAAGAAGGAAAAAAACTGGAACAAGAATGACTATTTGACCCTGCTGTTACAGTGACCCTATTTGGATAAATTCCAAAATCAAATCAATTCTTTTGTCGATTACTCTGAACTTCATATAATTCCTTCAAGCATTCTTGAGATATTGTGTAAATAAGGGAGGGACAGCAGGATGGAAAAAAGATGGGCAATCTGAATGGGCATATGTGACAATTTCTTTAAACTAGAGTAAATATCTCTAATACATAAGCACCTGTGGAAATTCTTGAAATGCTCCTGTTGTTTCCTGATTCTGATCTGAGGAGCCTCCAATGACTATCACAGGCCTGAATAAAAAAAAAGAAATAATAATAATAATAATAATAATAATAATAATAATAATAATAATAATAAATGTATCTACATGACGTTTACAAAATCACACAGTTGATGAGCAATCAAACTCATTACCAGCAGTTCATGTTAGCATTGGCCATTCCACCAAGTGCATGGATGAGTCCAGGTCCAGACACCACAAGGCACACTGCTGGACTGTGACAGGGTGACAAAGAGCAGTGAAAGAGTGATATTTAGTGAGAACAAAAAGCAAATGCACTCACAGTAGATGGGAAATTAATGAAGGGCAATACATACTGTCCTGTTAAATATCCGATTGCAGAAGCAGCATAGCAGGCCTGTCGTAAACAGAGATGTGTACTAAATAAAACATATATAGTACTGTGCAATAGTCTTAGGCAGGTGTGTGTAAGAAATGCAGTAAAAATAAGATGGCTTCAAAAAAATCTGAAATTAAATATTTTACACATTAAAATCAGTAAACATCACTAAACCAAAAAAAATTCAATAATAAGAACAACAATCCTGCTTTTAAAAATGTAGCAGTAGCCTCAAGTTGTCGTGTATTTATTTGTTTGTTTATTTGTAATTTAAAGGGTATATTCTTCTAATTATCTTGGATAATCTTCCACAGTTCTTCTGGAGAAGACGGTCACCCTTTGTTTTTGTACAGTAAGTAAACCTTACCTGAATCTGTAAAATGCTAGACAGGTCTATGTGATAATTAAAATGGACATATTAAAATAAAATTTTATTACTTAAGTAAGTGCAAAAGCAACAAACTAAAAAGGCAGAATTAATTATAGACTAGAAGCACAAGTAAGTAATTCTAGTTTGGATTTTTAACTTCAAATTGTGTGCAATGCTTTCATCACATATGCTACATGATACTGATTAGTAGTCAAAAAAACCTGTTACTTGTTATCTACTTCATAGCTGCATGGTGTAGTTTTTTTTTTTGGTGTAGGTTTATTGTGCTCTTACCGCTTGTTCATTGCGCATGCCCACATACTTGATGCCAGCAGCCTGGGCTGCCATAGCAACCTCGATGATGGGAACCCCCACGATGCCAAACATGTATTCCACATTCTGCAGTGGTGCCAATCGCATTAGAACATATTAGAATATGTACAAAAAAATGCAGAAATACAAGCAGAAGAGTTTTTTAACAGAATCAGTGTTTAGAATCTGAACAATCTAAGTAATGTCTGTGCCACATGTCCATCTTCACTGCTATTGTTTGCTGAAATTAAATAAGCAGGTCATAACTACACGTGGCACAATTTAATAATTAGATGCAGAATTAAAAAATGTGCTGTGAGTATTGACAGAGTGGAGATTTAACTTACATGGATGCACCAATGCCATTTTCTTTTTTCATTTTTGATATAATAAACTTAGTGTATATGATGTGCATACAGTGAAGTCTCTCTGCAAGCTCAAACATGTCCTCATATGTATGATCTGTGCAGTCAACTTCAAAGAGGGGCAAGTGGATCAAAGACCAGTGGTAGCTCTGAGGGTTACGGCACCGAGTTATTGATCGGAAGCCTCACCTCAACCAGATTGCCATTGTTGGGCAAGGCCCCTAACCCTATCTGCTCATTCCTGGGCAAGGCCCTCAACCCTATATGCTCCTGACAGACTCCTCAGGCAGCCAAAAACTTGTTTTAGAAGATTGTTCATTTAATTAAATGCATATGACTTCCAATGGCACTTAAAAGTCTAATATCTAATGATGAGATAGTGGGACTAATTAAATTCACATTTGAATAACCTGGCAAGCATCAGGTCAATTAACTCATTAATATTATTTGCTGTGCAATTGATATGCCTTGAGTTGTGCAGAAGCACAAGTGAATGTGGAAAGTTTAAGTCTGAAGACTTGATATAATTTAACTTATTACTGCTGATTAAACATTTTCCCATTTTAGTGCATTATAGTCCTACTACTAGAGATTTTGAATAAAACATGATTCAGTCATGTATTGTGATTCTTTTGTGTGATGATTAATTAATTACCATACTGAATCCAAATTATTATTATTATTATTTTTAATTCATACAGTGCCTTGCAAAAGTATTTATACCCCTTAGACTTTTCCACATTTTGTCATGTTACAACCACAATCTGAAATGGATTTAGGACTTTTTCTAACACATGACTATGCTTTTATCTAAACCATTCTATTGTAGTTCTGACTATGTTTAGGGTCGATGTCCTGCTGGAAGGTGAACCTCTGCCCCAGTCTCAAGTCTTTTGCAGACTCTAACAGGTTTTCATTTAAGATTGTCCTGTATTTGGATCATCAACTCTGACCAGCTTATAATATTGTATCGGGTGATCCTTGGTGAGACCTACTACATAGTATTATAAATATTAAGAATTTAACAATAAGAGAGCTGCCAACTTGCCCCTTGCCTTCTGGGGGAAGGTGGCAAAGTAGCTCACAGTTCCACAGTTCCCTGGTTTGATCTCGGCTCTCCAGTTTCCTCTCACCTCCCAAAAATATGTCAAGGGGATTGCTGACTAAATTGGCGTTAGTTGATCAGCCAGTAACCGGAACTGGCGGGTTTTTAGTTTGATCAGACATGACCTCGGATATAACCGTTTCTGTGCCGAGTTATTATCAAATTATAGTATCAGAAGTCACAGGTGTCCAAAACTGTCCAATCACTTAAAATTCTAAAAAAATCAGAAAAAAAAATGTAATACAGAATCAGGATCAAGTTATATTTACAGAATCGCAGTATTAATCGAATCAGCGTAGACATTGTGATAATATCGCACCAGAAGGGCCATGGTTATTCCCATCCTTATGTTAAGGTCTAATTAAGCACGTGGCTTAATGAGTTAACACAGAATGTTTCAGGTATAAAATAGTTAAATGGATGTACACAAAGCCCCACCCCCAATACTTCCAGGAGTTAGCATGCTAACTAGAGTTGGCCTTAACCAGGACAGTCATGACATCACCTTCACGTGCACATGGGCATTTAGCTTCCTGAAAGCCAAGTGACAACTGATGATTTATGAAGCTGTGAAGGGGCGTGTCTAAAAATGATTGGCAAAGGGACTATCCAAACACAAACAGACCTTCAGCTCGTTTTTTTCAGCTGTCTAATGCACTTGTTCTGAGACAATAACTTAAACTATTTAAAAAAATTCTGTATAATTTACCACATTGTTTGTACCCGTAAGAAATACCATTATTGTCTATTGCACCTTTAAACGTGTGTTCACTGTAAAGCGTTTGTTTTAGCCACTGTGCTGCTGGGGAACAACCGATATATCCACGTTACTTCATTTAAGTAACTAAACGTTTCAAAGGTTCTGGAGCTTTGCTGCATTCCGGACAATATACTTTCAGCATTATTACACTTACCTGAGCCTTCAGTGCTTCAGCAATAAGCTGAGCTCCTGTGAGTTCCTCCATAACTTCAACGGACGCAGAATCACAGCAGCGCGACCAAAGTGCAGCACGCGGGTGCGTTCGAGCTGATCACTACTGCGCACATGCGCAGTGCCGTTCATTAGACAATTGGATAAAACCAGAGGTTTATTTATTACCACTGTAGCCTTGCACCTCCAGGGTCCGGGTTCGATTCCCGGCCAGGTTCGAATATAATTATATTATTTCCTTTAATTCGCCTGTTAAAAATTAAATCTCTAAAAATTTACATAAAATTTTTTTTCTCATTATGACAGTATTAAACTTGTTAAAATGATGATCCATCCCACCCTCTTTAATTTTAACAGATGCTAATATAAGAATATATAATTAATATAATATAAGAAATACAAACCCATGTGCATGTACATATCACTGGAAATAATTCTGCACAATTCTGACAGCAGTATTTAAGTGGCTATATGTTTTATGAGGTGTCTGTTATTGACTGATTCTTCAACCAAGTAAACAGCACAGGTTTATCTTTAATATATCTGGTAATTACAGATATAATAATAAAATACCATTTGATGCAATGTTATTCAACATCAAAAATGCTATTGTGGAGAAAGTTGCTGTATTTATCCAGTGCAGTATTTGCCAGGTTGCTTTCGCCAGCTTGATTTTCTCGGCCATCAAGGTACGATTGCAGAATCTGGAAAAACTGGGGATGGGGGGGGGGGGTTAGAGGAATAATAATAATAATAATAATAATAATAATAATAATAATACAATTAAGCAAATAGAATTAATCACACATTATGAAATGTAGTGATAAAAATATTGAACCATTAATATCGAAATAATATACTAACAGAAACAAGCACTAGAAGATACAGTATGAAGTACAGTAAAAAAAGAATTCTGCAAAATGCATGACTAACAGGCAATAGGAAAAATCAGAAAAATGGCTAGGATATTTATTTTTCCAAAATAAATAAATAAATAAATTGACAGACTAAAGAGACCTTCAAATAAAGCCAAACACAATTTAGCTCTTAAAGAAGTCAAGAGTTTTACAAGTGAACCTTGTAAACAGAAGTTAAACAAAAGTCAATGTAAGGAACATCAAGAGTTATTAAAGATCAGAAGGTGTCCAGCTCACCAGCATTCTGCTTTTTGGATTGCTCAGAGATTTCCATTCTTCTGTGCTCGAAGGATCCGATTTGACAGAAACCATGATCAATGCTGCTAAAACCAATACAGTCAACCTGTTGCAAACACACACACACACACAAATTAAAGATCACCATCTTCAGCTGGTTAGACCCCTCCATAATCAGGGCTACAGCAGAAAGTGCACATCTTACAAATAACGTCATGCTTACATCTTTATCTGCTATTAGTCTTCAGACCTAAATTGCTGATGAATTTCCTGTTTCTCTTCCCCACTGCTCTATCCTTTTATACAGTACACAGAGGCATAGCCCTCATGAAGAATTCTCACCATCCAGATGAATGAATATCTCCTCTTGAAATAATAGGTCACATGGTATACGGTGTTATAATTAATACACCACAAAGAGATGGTATGAGCCTCATTAATGTCTCCCATCTCAGAATAACACAGTTAATTATGATGCACATGGAATTGACCTTTAAAAGATATGTAAACTATGGTAGAAAAAAAAACAGTGCAGGAAGGATGTGCTTAATAGGAACGTAGATTCACAATTACCTGAGAGCCGTGTGCAGAGAATGCTGACCACTAATGAGCAAAGCTTGTAAAGAATGAACTTTCTCTTTCTTTTTTTTTCGTCTTTCATTTATTGTCATTAAGTAATGAGTACTTAAATGTATGTGGACTTTCTATCAATCACAGAGGGGAAATATGTTGGTTTTGTTGGAGTGCAGTGACAGTTTTCAGATCTATTTATAGCTGTCCTCTATTTAAGGGTTGGCAACACCATGTAACATCCTTCACTATAGTCCATCATCATTCTCGGTCCTACTGTCATGTCATAAGGATGTGTTATATGTCGGTTTCCTCCCAAAGTCCAAAGACGTGCAGGTTAAACTAATTGACATTCCCAAATTGCATGTGGTGTGTGTGTGGATGAGATGGATTGGCACAGTGTCTAAGGTGATAATTCACTCCCCTGACACACCTCCCTCTGCCAGGCCTGTACATGAACTGCACGAGAATCACTGATATGACAGATGTTCACATCTCTTGAAAAGTGAAAAAACATTTAGCACTGGACTACTTTTATATGTTAAACACTGAAACTTAAATCAATGTTTTTTTCCTAGTGCAGCAATACTAGAAGTTAACCCGCATTATTTCAAATTGCTGAATACAACCACGCCAAACTATGTCAAATGGCTATAATTGAAAGGTTGTATTTCGGTATGTCATGAGTGAAGACACTGCTTTTTTTTTTTTCTTTTTACCAAACTTCTGATGAGTTTCGACTGCCTTCCAAGGTGCTAAAGAACTTTGACTTCTTTGGGAACAGCATGTGCAGGACATACAGAGGGAGGAGTTCCCTGACCCGCACTCAATCTACAGCAAGCGCTGCTGGGCCAAGGGGAAGAAGATAGTGAAGGACCTCAGCCACCCCAACAATGGACTGTTCTCTCCAATGGAAAGTGCTTCTGCTCCATGAAACCTGACAGAGGCTGAGGAGGAGCTTCTTCCTGGAGGCTATTCAGGCCCTCAATCAGAACATGACAAAGCACTAAACGAATCGAATTTGCTTTTGTTTCCTTCACACAATAAACATACACACATTCTACATTCCTGCTACACATCAGATTCATGATGCATATTACTTGCAACGTTAGACATTTGTACACTGCTCATACATTGCACATTTGTTCGTGTTGGCACACTGCATGTTTATACGTAAAAGTGGACAAACTTACACTTTGGAACATGGACAATAGCAACGCTACTGACAGACATATCACTTATTTTCATACTTCACGTTTCATTCCCACTGCTGTTATCATAACCACACACTAGATATCACACATCATATCTTGTACATTCTGTAAACCCTGAGTATTTTATATATTGCTTTTTTTAATGTTATCTTATTTTGTAATTGGTAAATTTGTATATTACAGGCTATTTATTTTTCATTGCAAAATTTATAAATTAGTTTAAATATACCCCAGTGCAATTTTAGTAATTGTAGTATAAACCTTTCCATTTCAGGTCATATAAGCATTTCCTTGCATATTGTACTTTGTATGATTGTGTCAACCTGTTGCAAACACATGCATACTTTGTATGATTGTGAATGTAAATTCAATTCAAATTTTGTTATTCACAATCATACAAAGTACTGAGATACTGAGCAGCTGAGCGTCAAGGACCTTCCTCAAGGGTTAATCAGAAGCAGCCTATGGTGATGCCAGGATTTTAATTTACAACCTTCTGGTCAGTTGCCCAATGCCTTATCCACCAAGCTACATACTGTAGTCGTCTTCTCCATACATGTCTCTACAATTTAAAACCTGCCCTCATTTTCAAACACCAGTTGAAAAAGAGCTTAATCCCATGAAAGAAATGGAAATGCTGTTCATTTCTATTTTAGAGGGCACGACTATTAAGTTAAACAATTTTTTTAAACCATCGTTCTCCTGAAAGATTTCACTTTTTAAAAAAAAAAAAAAAAAAAAAAAAAAATATATATATATATATATATACTGCTAACATAGACAACTGCAATGGAGACAAGTCACATTACTAGGTCATGAAAAACAGTGTTACTCAACACAAATATGAAATCACATTTCTTTATTCAGCCAACCATAAAATATACATGAATCTCTTGTGCTGAACGACAGGGAGCTATTCTGTTGCCTATCCTGAACAAAAGCACAAAAACAAACAAACAAAAAAAAAAAAAAACACAATCCTGCTCCACTTTCATTCAGTCAACAAAATTAAACGGAGATGAATATCCAGTTTCAAATCATTCCAAAATCAATACGAGAAAAGACATAACTTTGACATACCAAGAGTCAAGTGGTTTCTTTACCTAAACAAAGCAAGCCAAAAACTGATAAGAGCCAGGAAAATATATAATCATCATAATATTCATATTTCACCATATAGAGAGACCAGATGCTGTCCTACCATTGGTTTACACAGTGTTCTTCATCCAGAGCGAAGCATGCTGGGAGCTGTTTGCTTCAGTTCAGTTTCAGTGCTTCTTTTTTTCATTTTAAATATAAACATAGTGTTTTATTTGTGCATCATAATTTTGTTCTCCAAACTGCACCTACTTTCCTGCATCCACACAGCAATATGTGAAGGCACAAGATGATGAAATGCAGAAACTAAAAATAAATACAACAGGTAAAAGGAATAATTTATTTTGCAAGAGAAGACAGCAATGGATAGCTTGCACTTCATGCCCAATGCCAGTAACATTACAATGCCAATATTTATTTTTCTCCACTGGCCTCTCTATCGTTTGAAAATAGAAGAAAATGCTATGATTTTTCCCTCCACTCAGAGGGACAGACATGTAGTAAAATCCTGTTTTAAAAAATAAATCATCTGTTTCCCCCTATGCAAAGTAGCAATTGTGGAATTAAGTGTGCAGGAGAGCGAGAGAGAGAGAGAGCGAGAGAGAGAGAGAGAGAGAGAGAAAGAAAGCTTCACAATCAGTCATGTCTTCTTCCCGTGGGACAATTTAAAACCTGCCCTCATTTTCAAAAACCAGTTGAAAAAGAGCTTAATCCCGTGAGAGAAAGAAAATCAGTTTCAAACTAAACCTAAAAAACATTGGTCCTCAGGCTTGATGACCTGTTACACTTTATTGCCATGTAGGGACTCAGCTCGGCTGATCAGGCTGTCAAGAAATTCAGAGGCAAGCCGCTGGACGAGAGATGCAGAAGGTACGCTGAGGTATCTGCTGAAAGGTGCTGGTTGATATAGAGGATCGGGCTGGATGGCTGCTGAGCCATCCATGAATGTGTGTGTGTGTGTGTGTGTGTGTGTGTGTGTGTGTGTGTGTGTGTGTGTGTGTGTTTGTGAAAGAGAGAGGGCGGGAGGGCGGGGGGTATTTAAGGCTCTGCACAGTGGCCAGCTGCTAAGACAAAGCTGCCTCCAGGTGATTAAGACAGGATGCAGCTTTTCTTTGTCCCTCTCTCAGTAGGTCTCTGAGTCGGAGTCATTGAGCTCTTCGTCTTTATAGAAGCCGTGGTGTCCGATGCTGTTGAAGCTACAGTAGGAGCTGTGTCCACTTCTCAGCATGGGCAAGCTGTCAAATGTGGCGCTCTTGGCTGGGCTAGTGTAGTGGTTAATGGTACTGAAAGGCAGGCTGGGCACGGAGCCACTGCTGGGAGAAACAGGCATCATGGTGGCAAGGATGAGAGCCAGGCAGTCTGCCACGTCTTTGTTTGGGGCACAGGCCAGGGCAGGTGTGTAACCTGGGATAGATAGGTGGAGGAAATTATTATTTATAATTATGTCAAATATTAATGCATTGTACAAGTTAGAAAATCCAAAAGCTATGATAGAATGCCTGGCCAACAAGTTTTAAAACAGCGTCCATTATGAAAAGAAAGCAACTAATGAGAATGCAGAAATAACTGGAACTGGGTTATGAACTGTGCAACACATTATTAAAACCTAGAAGAAGAAAAAAAAATCACTAATGATTACTTAAATGAGTTAGTAAATTAAATTAGTTAAATTGTTGACACAGACATCACAGGTATGTATTAATGTATCAAAAAAGCAATATCAAATTCCATTAAAAAAAAAAAAAAAAACACAAGACTAATTAAAAAAACGGCTTCAGTTTGCTAGGGAGCATCAAGATTGGACTTCCGAGTAATGGAAAAAGGTCACATGTTGCTGATGAGTCCAGACAGACCCTTCTCCATAGTGATGGGTGTATCAGGGGAAGAAGGGAACGCATTAATCGATAGACCATCATGCATAGTTTCCACTTTACAAGCCTCTGGAGGCACTGGGATTGCTCTAGTTAATCAGGTCTAGGCTCAGCAACATAATGTGGCAATAAAATGAAGCCAGCTGATGACCTGACTGTACTGAATTACCAGTTTATCACATCTGTGGGTTTTTTTCCTTTCTTGATGGAACAGACACATTCTAGGACTCAAATTGTGAAAGAGTAGATCTGAGAGGATGAGGAATCATTTATAATCCTAAAGGTATGTTTTTCACAAAACACAAAAAGTTACCATTTTCATCAACAGCTAGCACGCTTGCACCCTTGGCCAGCAGCTCCTGTACCACAACTGTAAGTCCGTTTCTGGCAGCCACGTGCAGAGGCCTACATATAGAATGATAAAGTCAGTCAGTGCTCTATGCAGTTCACTTGTTAACGGGTTATTGTAAATGTGCTACCACCATGAGTCATACATACGTTTGTAAAGCTGCATTGGTGGAGTTGATGAGATTTCTGTCTGTGATCTTCTCCAAAATCAACAAGGCACTGGTCTCATGACCCTACAGAAGACAACAATCAAAATAGGTAAGAATGACTAAATGATGGCCCTGACAGTGCTGAGGACGTGGGACCAAAAAAAAATATTAGAAGAAATATTCCAATAATAAATCCATTATCAAGTTTAATTGATCAAGCAGAACTGTTAAGTATGATTTCTTAAAGTAACTAAAGCTTTTACTTCAGTAGTACTGTATATTAAATCAACCAAATACAATTTTTTTTTATATGTATTTCTTGTCAAGTTGTTAAGAAGCACAATTTACTCACAGATATAAATAAATCTACAAATTTTTTAGAATGTAGAAAGTAACTGTAGGCTGTAACTGACCTTACTGCAGGCCAGATGTAGTGCAGTGTTCTTATTGGCATCCTGTGACGTTAGGTCCGCTTTCGCACTGCTCACCAACAGCTCTGACAAAGACCGAGAGAGACACACAGAAACTGAACAAGCGGAAACAAACAGCGGACTTCCTCAATTATTTGCATTTAATACCTTATGCTATCAGTGTCCAGATGTGATTCAAATTCGGATGCTAATTTAAAATGCTCATTCAAATTATATTTCTATTGCTAAATATAATTTAGCAGTTTTGTTGAATTGCTGAAATAATATATATTTTTTTAAGTGGTCTGATTTAATTAGACTGGAAATAGCAACAGCCCTCCTTTCATTTGTGCTGACTAGTGTCTTATACTCATGTTAACCCCATCTTCCAAAAAATAAATCAATCAATAAATAAAAATAACAGTAACCTTTACATTTTCCAGAATAAAACTCAGTGGGAGGGAATTTGTGGTACAGAGTTGTGACAGATTTTCTTATGAAGCTAAAATTACAGACATAATTCAAAGGACATGTCACAATTAATCTCTTCATGTTGAAATTGCACACAGTTAGCATTTACTAACTGTGTTTACTGTAATTACAAATTCAGAAATTTCTCTAAAATTGTCAATTTCACCTTTCAGTTCACTACATGCATAAATAATACCATTTGCACAATCAAACAAACAAACAAAAAAAAACATAAATAAATAATTATATTTGACCGGCACAATATTATGTCTAACCCACAGATGTACTCCACATGGCCAAGGTTTATGGACGTTACACGTGAATGCAGGTCTGTCACTTAAATCTACAACACATTCTAGAACTTTCGCACAATATAAAAACTTTTGCGCAATAACTTTTTCCTTGCTGCAACTACAAGAAGAAATATTTACTGCATTTACCGTGTCATGGAGAATTTATTTGTGTAACTTCACCTCTGTGTCCTGGTCAGCGCGACACTGTCGCAGGGGATTGCACTGTGTTGTGGTTGTCACTGTTTGCACATTTGCACTTCATGTTGTCCTTTTTTTTGTCTTTTTGCATAGATCTTAGCTAGTTTTATCAATTTATGTTGTATGTAGCACCCTGATCCTGGAGGAGCGTTGTTGCGTTTCACTTTATACGGAACTGTTTATGGTTGAAATGACTATAAAAGCCTACTTGACGCACAACTACCTGCACTATTGTTTTTCTGTACAATAATTCCTGCTGTTATTTGCCCGATTCTTTGCTATTACAACAAGAAATGTTTTCCCGGATTTTTTTTAATGGCAAGTGTTTCTCTGAAACACCTACACACCGTGCCTGATTCCAGTAAATGCTGCCATTTCTCACAGTTTTAGAGATGCCTTACCCACAGCGTTTGTCTGTCCGTTTTCAGCAGCCATCATGAGCGGGGTTTTGCCACCGGAGTCAACGCAGTTCACCTGGGCATTGTGGGCTAGCAGAAGCTGCAAACACTCCACATGATCAGTAAATGCGGCAGCGTGGAGTGGAGTCCTGTAAGAACCAAACAACAATTCTTGCTGCAGATATTATACAGTAAACATACTATCCACGTTCGGGTTGCTGTGACAGCCCAGTCGGTTCCGAGTTGACTCTGATTCAAGTTGATGTCATGAAAGCACGGTTTTAGTTAAAAATAGGGCTGTACATCTTGATTAACATTTAAGGTACAGAAGAATATTATACTATAATATTCTACTATAATAAAAAGGTTATACTATAATAAAAATATTTTACTATAATATTCTAGCATGAGACACAATTTAAAGTATGTGCTGTCTTATTACTACTTCAAAAACATGCTTTTAATCATTAAACCAACAACATGGGAACTGGCTGCTGCCTTACCTGTGCTTAGAATCAGCAGCATTGACAATCACAGGACCCAACGTTTCAATTAACATTTCTGCTGCTCCCTCATTGTCGTTTATCCTACAATTTTAAACAAGCCAAGAGCTTTTATTAATGCGTGCTTATTTCTTAATCTTCTCCCAATTTACAGACACAACAATCACACTTACACGGCACAATGAAGTGGGCTAAAGGAGTTGCCCTCTGCCTTGTGAAACAGCTCCTGTTCCAGCAGCACTTCAACACAAGTGTCATGACCTAGACAGAGGGACAGAATTGACATAAAGTCCAAGCGACAGGCCCTGATAAAATATATCTGTGGAACTATAACCTTGTCATCAGTGTGTGTGTGTGTGTGTGTGTGTGTGTGTGTGAGTGTGAGTGTGAGTGTGTGTGAGTGTGTGTGTGTGTGTATGTGTGAGAGAGAGAGAGCGAGAGAGCTGTGTATATTTTTGAAGTCACCATTGTAACAGGCCCAATGCAGAGGTGTGTATCCCTGTTGGTCTGTGATGACAGGGATGGAATCTAAAGACTGAGCTGCATGTAGCAGACCCCCCAAAACCCCCACGTGGCCACAGGCGGAGGCCAAATGTACAGGAGAGCGCCCTCTACAGTCCCGAACCATGAAATTGGCGTTGTGCTGCAACAAGGCCTCCACACACTCTTCGTGTCCGGTCACTGCCTGGAGGAAACACCAACACACACAAATAAATGCATGACTGAACATGACTGCAAAAATCACAAGAGAGTATAAAACCTAGACTTAGGTTTAGGACTGAACAGATGTGTCATTAATGGATGAAAATACATATATGAATAGGAAAAAAAAATGTGAGAGACTATAATTTTCAAGAGGATACAAATGAGCGTTCAAATATATAATTTACAGTGTTCAGTAATAAATAAGCAGTTACAGTGCGCCGTTATCATCGGGGATGTGGTGATAACACTCCGCCTACATCTCTAGACTAATAAACAAAGTGATAAGACTGAGGTTGAGGAAGTCAGAGACAGAATTCACACCACATGCTGCTAATTAGAGCTGTGAATCATAGGTAGACCTTCGATTCAATTTCATTTTTGTGCATTGTGATTTTGGATTTAATTCAGTAGCACTAAGCTTTATTGTCTGGTCTCAAACAGCTACATTTCTTACAGATTTTAAAATATTAAATGTATCTAGTAAACATCAAAATTATGTTTACTGATTGAATGAAATAAAGTACCATCAAAAGGCAGATTAAACTGCTTAGTCATTTCTAGCTCTCCAAGCAGGGCTCATATGTAAAAAATGAAAACCAAATACAAATAGAAATCACAACTTGGAGCAATGAAGAACTAATATAAATAAATTAATAAATTAATATAAAATACTTTTTTAAACTAAAAATGTAGCTCTTGTTTGTTAAGTACATGTATCTTGAAAAAGACAATTTACCCCTCTGTGTAAAGCGGTGCGGCCCCATTTGTCTTTGGCTTCTACACTGGCTCCTTTATTGAGCAAAGAATAGACGCAGTCTGTGTGGCCGCTCAATACCGCCAGCATCAGAGGTGTCCTGGGAAACACAGTCAGCAGAGGATTAAATCACATACAAATCAAGGCTTACATTAATTCCTGTTCATACAAAGATAGGAGATTACATCTTCAGTTAATTCTGTATAGTGACTGATGCACTATACATGAGACTATAGGGTCATACCTGCTTTTATACGAGTGTTAAACACCAGGACTCATATTCACAAAGCTTCTTAAGCCTAAAAGTTGTTCCTGGTGATGCAATTCTAAGAAAATTCTTAGAATTATTTTCATAGACTTTCCCCCTTAAATTTAGGACTAAATCTTAGTAAAGATAAAAATGATTCACAACACATCTTTGCCCTAAAAAGAGCTCCTAAGGTAAAAATTGTTTAGAGTAGAGAGGACTTTTAAGAGGCTTTTAAGACTTTCTATAGCAGAGGACAAAATAGCGGAAAGAAGAAATATTCTCCAAACACTAAATGGAAACACTGCTCTTCTGTCCAATCTAGTTTTCTTGTTCTTTTACTTCCTTCCATCTCTCTTGGACTGTTGGCTACATACCATCCAAAAGTACAAATGAAATAGACAATTCATGTAAATTGGTAAAAGCTGAGCCAATTTGCTCCCATCCAATGTGAAATGGATTACAAGTAATAAAACCTAGTATGGTAAATCAATGTGGGAACTTAAATATAGTAACAACTGTGTGTAAATTGGTTGCTTCAAAAATACTCATTTTTAACACTTTGAAGATATTTAGCCTATAACATAAACTTTGCATAGAATTTTATTATCAGATATTCTATTTTCACAAAGAGCACATTTTAAGACCTTTAACAGATTTTTATCAACCAATCACGGTCCTTGAATTGCCGAGTCATCCCTAGCAATTGGGTCAACCACAACTCCTCAGTAAGAGAGGTTTTTGTAATTTCCTTACTCAGAGTTGCTCTGAGAAGTCTCCTAAACCACTTTTCGTCCAAAACTCCCAGTTAGAACTTTTTAAGCTAAGATAGGAGCTCTCTGAGAGAATTCAAAGAAGCTTTGTGAATATGGGCCCTGAAAACTGCCATATTATAATGGTAAAAAATCTCCCATTATTAAATAACAGTATCAGAATACATCCACTCAAATATGTTAGTCTTACTATAAGTTAGACTAAGGAACAGAATGACAAACGATGATTACAATGACATTTATAAATGGAGCTAAAGGAGCATGACTTACTGCCCAATACCATCCTGAATGTCAACTGCGCTCTGTATGTCAGCATTTCCGATCAATAAACGCAGACAGTCAGAGTGGCCGTTTGTGGCTGCAAAGAGGAGAACACCACAATGGCTTTGTTTACCAAGATCATTCTGATTGCACATTCCAAACAAACCGTTTACTTGTGGACTAAACTCAGTTTGTGCGCACTATAGATGTAATCTGGACCCAATTATATTGAAAAATGGCAAATGTGTTCTGTCATACTGTGTAGCTAATGTTATTTCAGCACGATAGCAATGTTAATGTCAGTTTAGCAAAAAAATCATCCAAGATCGAATAAATAAATAAACAATCAAACAAACAAATACAAATACATTAACTAATGCTGTACACACAAACACTGGTCTGTGAAATGCAGAAACATGCAGTGCTGTTACTTATGATGAATTACAACATGTGGACTCTTGATGTTTACCTGCTGCATGGATGGGAGTGCGTTTGTGAGTGTAGTCCTTGACAAGGATGGAGGCTCCTTGGTTGATGAGAACATCCACACACTCCACGTGGCCTTTAAAAGCAGCCAGATCCAGCGGTGTGTGGCCCTGCGCCGTCCTCACATCCAGATCGAGCAGAGACTGCACGAGCACCTCGAGGGCCTGGTGATGGCCATGATACGCCTGAAAAAAGAAAAAAAAAAACAGCACTCTGAGAAATAGTCACAAGCCCAGGATTCAAACTTTAAATATTCGATACATGTTCAGTAATTGTAGCAACAGACAATCCTTCACATTTAATACAAAATATGATTATACACCAAGCATGGAGACATTCAACTCATGTCTGTTCAGCAGTTTTTGAGTGTGAACCTACACAGCAAATGTGGTATTACAAGTAAGAGTATAGCGAACGTGTGGTGCAAGTAGCCACAAGCTTGTTATGTTGCAAGTTCCTGCTTTTCTTCTGTGATCTTAAACTTCAACAAATTGATTCAGATCTGTTAACCCCAAGGAGAATAAAGTCATGGGAAAGGGAGAGTGGGGTGTAAAAATAAAAGTGTATTAAACAGTTAAAAAAAAAAAAACAATAAAGGAAAAGAAAAAGTAGTTACTGATGGATTACATTTATTTAACCACTAAACCCAGGAAAAAACACTTTAAATTCTAAAAAATATACAAATGTATATTTAATGTATATACAAAAATATTCAGTGCTCTTACAAAGAAACCAAGAGATCATTACACACACACACACACACACACACACACACACACACACACACACACACACACACACACACAATTTTACCCTGCTGACCCGCTGCTGCTTAAAATTTTTGCATTAGCAATGTTTTTTTTTAAATAACGTTCTAATCATTACTACTAGAATTATTTGCAAAGTCTTAGCTTTGACACTTTTTTGTAGCCCTGCTTACACTGGTGGCTTAAATTTCATTCATTAGTTCTTGATACTACTTATCCTGTAGGGCCTGGAGCCTCGCCCAGGAGGCTCAGCGCATTAGTAGGAGGACACCCTGGATGGGATGCCAACCCACAGCGAATCACAGGTGCATACACACGTAGACACCCAATTGTTACACTATGACGATTTGGAAACGGCATACTTTGGACTGCAGGAGAAACGCGAGTACTCTGGGGAAATCCACCAAGCACGGGGAGAACGTGCAACACTCACATAGACCTGAGGTGAGATTTGAACCCCCAACCCTGGAGATGCGAGACCACAGTGCTAACTGCTGAGTCACCATGCTCCCCTGCCTAAAATTTCATTACAGCCCTAATAAACAGAGTGAACTGACACATTTAATGTAAAATTATATTGACAGATTTTTATTCATATTAATGAATTTGAAACGTTCATTTGAATAGAATTGAGAGGTGTGCGAGTGTGCGTATCTGTGTAGGTTTGAGTGTGAGATATTCTTACATATGTACTTACAGAAAGATGGAGCGGGCTAACTGGGGCGCGAACATCTGAGTCATTGAGGATGTCAGTCCCTGAGGTCTCCATTAGCTAGCAGACAATGCAATACAGCCAAAGTTTAAAATGAGATAAAGGACTTGGAGTTAACTGGCTAGAAATTGCCACAGAATACTGAGAACTATCACTCACCACATCTAAAGGGGTTTCACTTGCAATCTGAAAGAAACAAAATTATAACACAATTATTACTTAAAAAAAAAAAAAAAAAAAACTATACTCAGGCAGACTTTAGATGTTCAAGAGCTGAACAGCTGTTCTTACCAGCTCGAGACACAGTCGGTGTCCATACGCAGACGCGTAATGCACTGCATTATAACCCTGATTGTCTCGGATCCCTGGGTTAGCATCGTTCCTCAACAAATACTCCAGGCACCTTTGGTGAACAAACATGTGTTATATACATACAAAAGCAGTTAACAAAGACATGTGGTTAAAGCACAGTGCTGTTTCTATATGCACATAAACAAATCCAATCAGTCTTGTGACTCACTTTCCATCAGAGTCAGAAGCAGCAGCGTAGTGCAACGGCGTGCAGCCCCTTTTGTCCAGGTCATTGACGCTGGCTCCTGAACCCACCATAGCGAATAGGCACTGATAGTTACAGTTTGCAGCTGCATAGTGTAACGGCGTCCTGGGAAGAACACGGCATGTTTAAAGTAAAGACAATGACGTAATAAACAACCGTATTATAAAACAACCGTATTATGAGGAACATTAGTATGAACGTTCTTTTACTGTCAGCCCTTCTCTAAAAGAGTACAGACTTTCTAAGAAGACAAGGGGCAAACAGCAAGCAACCCTCACAGAAAGAAGAGGAACACGACAGGCAATGTGATCTACACACGCACTTCCTATACATAAAGTTTTAGTACAGTATATAGCTTGGCAGATAATCCTGACTGTTAGGCCACAGTGGCAGAATGAGCCTGTTAGCTCACCTCCCAAAACTGTCTTTCTTGTTGAAATCTGCCCCTGTATTGAGGAGAAGATTGAGACAGTCTAGATTCCTGTGGAAGTAAATGAAGGTTTGAATTAGTAAGGCAAGCTCCCAAAAGGTTTCAATAAATTTAGAAAAGAAGAAAGAGTCAAAGCTCTAACCCTCCAGCTGCTGCAGCATGTAAACACGTCCTTCCGAAATCATCAGGAGTGTCGATATCAAAGCCTGTCAAAGACAGAGAGGTGTCAGTGCACTGACGAAGGAAGCTACTCGAGAGACTTATTGCGTAGGTGCAACCAATGCTGGGGTGGCCCATGAGTCCGGCCTAACCCTATTCCAGAGCAGTGGGTAGTCAGGGTAAGAAGGGAAGATTGTGAAGCGATGCATAGTGCCCACTGTACAAGCCTCTGGAGGCAGTGTTATGACCTGGGGTTGCTTCAGTTGGTCAGGTTTAGGCTCAGCAATGTTATCTGCACTAAAATCAAATATAAAGTTGGCTGAATGAAATCTTAGTGTTTGCAATTTTTTTTGTGAACAGTGTATACTAAATATGTAGTTTATTGTGAGATATTAAAGAGATGTTTATTAAGTGAGGCATTAACTGTGGTATAACAGTGATTATAGATCAATCAGTAATTGCATGATGTAAAACCTAAACTGCCATCAATTACAAAAAGCTGGTGTGGATTTAACCACTGGTGAGAAAAGACATTCTGTGAGACAATACAAAAGTGCTGCCATGTGAAATGCCTCATTGATCATGTGGTTCTCTCCCCCCAGCATCATTTCTTTCCCCAGCAACTGTTTTTCTTTAAAAGCAGAGTCTGCTGATACAAGCATTGAAGAGATGGCTTACCAGAGGACAGCAGTTTACGGCAGCAGTCCGAGAAGCCACTAAGAGCGGCTAAATGTAGAGGAAACATGCCATGGACGCCACGCCTACAAAATGGCAGATAGAACAAAGAGAAAACAACATACCAATTTGTAAAGGGCTTGACTTGGGGAGCACCATAGACACACACAGTGAGGTCTTACATTGAAATGGGTTATTATTAAATCATAAGAGAAGGTTTATGAGAGAGGGAGAAGGTAGGGGAACTAAAAATGAAAAAACTAAAATAAATTAATTAAATACTGCGAGGAAAATGTAAAAGTGTGGGTCAGAAGCAGTGTCCAGTAGGCAGGATGGCACAAAGCCGGTGGCAGGCTGAGAAGTTGACCAAGTGGCAGTGTCAGCAAAATCATTAACTTCCAGAACTGGAGGCCTTGAAGCCGATATCTTTACTGCGCCTGAATCGCAGTAACAGGCCATAAGTGAAGGCAGAAGTGCTGTGGGCAGCAAACACGGTCCATTAGGGGCTGGCTATCAGCGAGCTGCTCAGCAGAACACAACATTCTTCAACTTTTGGGCTTCAAAGTGCATACAAAATAGCACTCACACCATGCAATCTCTAGTCCAGCTCTTTCTTGATTTCTCCTGTACCCCTAAATAATCTTCTTGCCTCCTTTTATTGAGAAGGGAAAAATGTCCAAGGCCTTCAACTGCAACGTATTACTAGCCATGTCATGTCTAGCACCCCGCCCCCTCGCATTCCTGCAGATCGGTAGGCAGTGATGTTGGATGAGCTCGTTAGTCTCAGTTTTCAGAGAGAGGAGCGAAATTCAGGTGCTCGCCTGTCACTGGAGAATCCGTCACAGGTTACAATAAGTTTTTAATGTACCACCATGTTGCATTCAGTGCTAACTTTCACTGGACGAGAGTCGAAGGAAAAAAGTTTCTTGTGAAAATAAAATAGTTTTCAAGTTACATTAAATAATTGCACGGCGAAAGGAAAAACAAAGTTAGTGTATATATTTATAATGTCATTTTTTCCCTAATAATATCAGTAGACAAATGCATTCCATATGCTAGAAATATGGGGTAATACTAATTACAGCTATGGGGTAACAGAATAATATTTGCACTAACTACTTAACACCATGAGCTAGCAAGTTTTATTAATTAATTACAGGCTGCAGTTCTTGCTTTGTCAAATATACATACGGGAGAGTAAGCTATAAACTTTGCCATATAAAAAAGTGGTAATAATACACACTAATGCAAAATTTAAAAAGACACGTTGAGTAAATAAAGGTTCCAAAATTAACCATAGTAGCAGCGAAATTAACTCAAGAGGAACTTTTTAAGGAGTGTCTGAACACCCAATCACTCATGCAATTATCTAATCAGTCAATCATGTGGTAGCAGGGCGGTGCATAAAATAGTGCAGATACGAGCCAGCAGTGTCAGGTGATGCTTACAATCAGACGATCAATCAGAACAGATAAATAAATAAAAAAAGTAGCTGGTTTAAATGTTTTCTTTACTGCTGATTTTCACACATAAAAGTCTCTAGAGTTTACTTAGAATACTGCAATGAGCTTTTTGTAGACATTCTGTCAGCTCAAACCTGTCAGGCTATTCCTCATCCACATCTCTTATTAACAAGGCATTTCTGTCTGTACAACTGCTGTGCCCTGGATGTTTTTTCTTTATTGTACCATTCAGAGTAAGCTCTAGAGACCGGTGTGTGTGTGTGAATCTTCCAGGAGATCAGCAGTTATATAAATACTTAAACCAGCCTCTCTGGCACCAACAATCACGCCATGTACAAAATCACTAAGATCACGTAGTTCTTCCCCATTCCGATGTTTGATATGAACATTACCCAAAGCTATTGACCTGTATCTGCATGAGGTTTTTTGCTATTGTGCTTCTTAAACTGATTACGTAACTGCATGAAGGTGCAGGTGTACAAGTGTTCCTAATGAAGCAGATGGTGAGTGTAGCGTCCATAATAAAATGCTTGATAGATGTATATTCAAATTTAAATAAGTGTTGTATAACCCGAAGCTCTTGCTAAAGGCCGCTTACTTTGATGTGTCAGCTCCGTTGGTAATGAGCGTGTTGATGAGGAGCTCATGTCCGTATCGCGCTGCGATATGTAGGGGTGTGTTGCCATTTTTGTCTTCACAGTCTATCTCAGCACCTGCATACAAAACCATCAGAGAAACTCGATCCTTTGTGAATGGACAGGGTTATCTATCAATCACTCATTCACTCACTCACTAAACTGCTTATCCAGTACAGGGTCAGAGGAAACCCAGAGCTATCCCCAAGGAGCCAATTCACTGCAGGACACACAAGCATACAAAACAAGCCTAATCTGCATGTCTTTGGGCAGTGGGAGGAACCTTACCAAGCATGGGGAGAAGATGCAAACTTCACACACACGGATCTAAAGTGTGAATTAAACTCTAGACTGAGGACAAAGTGTTAACCGGTAGGCCACCGTGCTGCTTGGTTACATATTTTACTTAAACTGCCAGTTTTCTCAAGTCCTTCCCAACCAAAATATATATTTATAATTAAAAAAAAAATCTATTTGAAATGATTGGAAATGATTATGGCTTGCACTGTGATTATTTTCCTGAGCTGATACAGTGTAATTCAATAAAAAAAAAAATTGTAATGCATTTATTTACTCATAGTAACCAAGCACTCTAATTAAGCTCCGTTCTCCAGGAAAAAAATCGTAATAAAAGGTGTGACCTGCAAAACACACTATATACTCTAAAGCATGCAGAAACCTATACGTGGGTCTTCCCCAAACTGTTGCCATAAAGTCTTGTAAGCTGTCACATCACATTTTTGTCACTAGATCTAAAAGGACCGAACATGATCTAGCATGTCAATTCCCCTGTGCATAAAGGGCGGTCCAGGAAGCTTCTGTGTAAATTCTAGAGACTGTTGTGTGTGAAAATCTAAAAACCCATCAGGTAAGTATTGTCACATAGTTGGCTGATTAACTGCATGAATGTGCAAGTGTTTCCTAATAGACTGGATAGGGAGTTTACATATATAAGGTGTGATTTTTGGCAATCTCTCTACGCTCGAAATTAACGAGCTTGTGGCAGAACGCCTTGAAAAGTTTTAAGGGGTTAGAATTTAAATAAACCATTGATTTTGAATCAGACTTTTTGTTTTGCACATAATTACATTTTTTTGTGAAAATAACTAGATTTGATTTTGAACCCAATGCTTAACTGTAAAATTAAACACAAGCCTTATTCAGGCTGTTTAAGCGATTCAAAAAGTGAGTCAAAGATAAAAGTTATATAGATTAAACATCATACAGATTACTACCCACCGTTTTGAATGATTGCTTGCGATCGGGAGAATCTCCCATGAATTGCAGTCATATGCAACGGAGTTTTCCCATCTTTGCTCTAAAAAGTTAAATGAATGTATTAAAAAATAAGAAAAAAATTTGAAAAAGTTAGACAAAACTAAAATTTGCTCAAACTGATTCCATGAGATCAGACAGTGTAAAGAAAATTACAGAGTGCAGTAAGACAGGCTTTGGCATGCATGGGATCAGAAAAATGAAGTCTGTGCAAGCCTCTGACCTTGATGTTGACATCTGCTCCGTTCCCTACGAGCAGCTCAAGACACAACGCACCGTGCCTTGAGGCAGCTGTGAAGTGCAGAGGTGCGAAACCCTTCTCGTTCACCTGGTTCACGTTAGCCCCACATTCTATCAGCTCGTTCACCACCACATCCTGCCCGTTATAGCAGGCTACGTGGAGCGGCGTGTTCCCGTAGGCATTTGGCTCATTGATCTACAGAGAGCACAGTCACCCAGAACGTTAAACGAAAATAATTATCAAGCATACCTTACTATACAAATACTATACAACCTATTGATATAAATAAAATGAGTGTATTTAAGGTGGTTGCTTTTAAAAAGTTTTTAAAAGTTATAAGGTTTATAGGTTAACTCAAACAAGCAGACAACAGTTCTCTAATGTCTCAGCTGTTGCTCTTATTAACACCACCCTATATATTTTTATGTCTTTTTCACACTAAGCATTTTATTTTATTGTCAGTCATAAGTCATTATCATGAAACTCACATCCACTCCCAGGTCTAACAGGTATTTGACCACGTTGATCATCCCACTCGAGGCTGCTGCATGCAGAGGTGTGTAGGCCTTCTTATCTTTACACGTCACCTCAGCACCATGAGACACTAACAGCTTCACCACCTCCAAATGACCTGAGAGAAGAACATTAGACACAGAGAAAGAGAAGAGATGCAGTGTGTCAGTGGATACCTGAGACCTACAGAGTCCATACACTAAAACAAGATAACGATATGCAAGATCAAGAAAAGAGACAGACAAAAAAAAAAGACAATAAACTCTTACCCATGTATGCGGCCCAGTGGATTGCCCGCCGGTCCTTTTTATCAAACGCATTAATGTTCGCTCCTCTGGAAAGCAGTAATCTTACCATCTGAAAACAAGGGTATACTCCATTATCTACACTGTAATTACAGCACACACAGTCAAGTTGTCCCATTTAAAAATGGAAATTTATGAAGGCAAGTGCACACTGACCTCAAGATGGCCGCTAAAGGCAGCATGGTGCAGCGCAGTGCGGCCTGCTCGGTCTGACACATTCACATTACTCAGCAAAGGCACCAGAGCCTCGGCACAGCGTACGGCTTTGTTAGCCGCGGCGACATGCAGTGGCGTCTGCCAGTTCTTATCCCGTGCGTTTACGTCGGCAGAGTGCTTCAAAAGCACCTGCACCGCCTCCTGCAAAGAGGACGCGGAGAAATACACGACATCTTGCCTTAATTGAAGAAGGTATAGTTTGCACTATAAGCATAACACAATGTGTAGAAACTGTGAAGGAAAATTTTCAAAAGGCATTACCTCACTGCATGAGGCTACTGCTCGATGCAGAGGAGTCAACCACTTATTGTCTTTGGCATTTACTCTCGCCCCTACAGAAAGACAATGTCACCACTGAGCAAACTCAAAGCAAACGTGGCGTAATTAATGAGACATGGATGAGAAAAGGGGGAAAAAAACACTCACACACACACACACACACAAACAAACAAACAATACAGAGATACACTGCGTGTGCATTCTTCATCAGAGTGTAGTTAGCTTGCATTTACCTGATAAAATCAGGAGCTCTATGATTTCAGAATCTCCCAGATAGGCAGCAGCGTGAAGTGGAGTCCTTTTCTCATTATCCTAAGATAATGATATTTACAACGTAAAAATAGTAGAAAATGAGATTCTTTTTTGGTCTAGTTATTTATTAATCAGGTTTTGTAAAGAAAGGTCCTCACAATGTGTAATTTTGAGGTTTTTCAATACTCAATGTACTGCCAACTCTAAAGGACCAGTATTTCCAGGCTTGTTTCTAATATACGGTTTGGTCGCTATTTTTCAGTTCACATTCCATATAGTCCATAAATAATTCTCTAATCTAAGAATTGTAATTTCAGTTCATGATAAGGCACAAAGGATACTTGAACAAAACCTTACCTGCACATTTACATCCTCCTTCTTGAATATGAGCGACCGTACCTCATCGGGGTCAACATTGAAAATAGCTTTAAGCAGGGGAGGCTGAAATGGGAGAGAGTAATTAGCAAATTTAAAAAAATACTTAAAGATTTTCTAGAATATATTTTCTGCGAACATTACAATATGCTTTCATTTATATAATGAGGCTACATCTTTAAAAAATCGAACTACACCTTTAAAAAAAACATCTATGACTCTAATGCCACATTAAAAACAAAACAAAAAAGCAAACAATTCGCAAACTCCGTCACATGACTGGGCATTTTTGCTAAAAGACAGACGTGGTGATTGAGAAAAGGATGAAATGTGCAACATTAATGGTTTATTTAATACAGTATTTATTAGAGATGGGAACATAGATTCAATCACATTACATCTGGCAATTCATGAATCCGTTATATAGTTTATATAAAATAATAATAATTATTATTATTATTATTATTATATAGGTGTGCTTTTATGTGGGAAAATGTTGTCATCCCGCTATAATCCAGGAGGTGGCGTGCTCTAAACTATTCACACATCTGAGCAGATGTAGCAAATTATTAGCTCTTTGTTCAGAACTTCAACAAAAAAAGAAAAAAAAATCAGGATATTTATAATTTAGTGACACAAAAATCGCAATATAAATCAAATTGGCAACTAAGTATCGTGATATCGTATCGTGTAGTCCCATATAGGGCTGAAACGATTCCTCGAGTAACTCAAGTAATTAGATTACAAAAAATTATCTAGGCAAAATCTTCTGCCTCAAAGCTTCTTGTAATTAATTTTAAAAGCTTGCGTTATGTTTTTGCTCAATTATTTGTTTGGCGTGACAGCGCGCTTCCGGATGCAAAGCGCACACCCACAGAGCGGAAGGAGACGCAAACACTTAGCTGTGTATTGATTTGAAGGAGCGTTCTGTTGCGAGCTGAAAAATGGAAGGGAGTGATAAAAATATATTAAGATCTAGTGTGCCTTTTTGATACTTAGTCATTTGAAATAGTTTTTCTTTTTTAGTTTTTGCATCTAAGAAAAGGCTTTAAAATAAGATTAATTAATTCATCTCAGTCAACTTTAAGCTATTCCTTGTATTGTGAATAATGACAATGTTTATGTTTGATAAAATGCTGTATGCATTAAAAAAAATAAAATTATATTTTTCTAAAAAAAAAAACCAATTAATCTTTGTTTCTCAAACATTTTACATTGCTGTTTAATTAAGCAAAAGTAAATTTTATCCGATAAATTTTTGGTAGAATACTCAATTACTAAAATATTCGATAGCTACAGCCCTAGTCCCATCCCTTCTATTTATTTGGAGTATAATAAAATACTGAAAACTGAAAAAAAAAAAACTTACTAAAATCTGCAATAAAAGGAAGAACCCTGAAAATGTTTTGAGGTGAAGAAAGTCACTGGTTGCATTTTGATTCAAGATTAGATATAAAAAATTATTTTGTCCTTTACAGCCATACTCCCTTGCCTTCCCTATCAAAAGACTGATACTAATGAAGAACAATATGACTAGAGCCAAGTTCAACTTGTGATTTCTTTTTTGTCCATTGTGTTCTTCATAAGGATAACCAGGGAAACAGTAAGGGGGTACTCGGTATTGGCCACATGTTTTTTTTTCTTTGTTGCATTTTTGTTTAATAGATAAGGCATAAAAAATAATACACAGAAAAAATATAGAATTAAAAGAAGAGGCACTAACTTTTGAACATGATCATATCTACTGAACTGAAATGTTTAAATAGTTGTTGAGTATCTTATTATAACTTGTGTACATTTATTAAAACACAACACTTTCAGCCAATGGGAAGAACACAGTGGCAGAATGTAACTGCTAATGTGACAAACGTAACGCTAATCAATATGGATTTTATTTTTTATTTTTATCATTGATCCTCAAACGTTCCTTTGCACTTCTGTTTCAGTCCATTCTATGCTCCTGCATGAGACAATATTTCCAAGGGAACATGAACTTATGTTTACATTTTCAGAAATAATATCCTGTGTGATTTCTGCTTGCACCAGTGCAAACTTTTATTTTATTATTTTTTTTTTTAACATGTTCTCCCTGTCAGTCTGGTTCAGCCAATTGTACATTAATACATATGCTGACCGCTGTTTAGACGCGACCTCATCAGTGCAATCTCTGAAATCTGTGCACGTAGCATGCGCCAATTTCGTCCTTTGACCTAAACATCCATAGCGGATATCATAAGAAGGTGCAAGAGCGTTCTTCTTGACATTTCCCCCCCTAAAACTTCAATAATATTCTGCATAGTATGAAGGTTAAGATAACTGTTCACTTCTTCTCTTGTGTTTATTGGTGACTCACAAACCAAGTGCGTACAGCTTAATGGGGAGTGGGAAAATTGTTAATGAGCATGAGACAAATCAATCGTGCCTAATGTGAAAAACGCCCATAAACTGCACATGAGTCTGAATGAGTGTGTGAATGTGTATCAGAATGACCTCAGTCTGGATTAGAGCAGCTACCAAAAATGAGTAACTCCAATAGCTATGGATGTAAAGAGATGAGTAGGTGAGGAAATAAAAGTGAAAGAGTTAACTTTAAAGTACTGCAGTTTTACATGTTTATTTCTGCATATTTATTAGTTATATTCATTCCCACTCAGTACTCCTGGATAGATTTCAAATCTGTGAGAAACCCTAGCGCAGCTTTAACGTTGAATGTCAACAAGCTCATCTGATACAGTCCAGAAAATCTATACAGTAATTATGAGGAGCTTAACCCAAGTGGTCCTGGCAGACAGAACAATAGCCATTCCTGCCAACAACTTCTTACTTATCACAGAAGCATGTTGTATAGTCGGCCAACTTCTGCAAACGCAGCTCTGACGCAGCACACTGGTGGTTCGAGTTCTTGGATGAGCACTCGGGTACACAGGACTAACAGAGCTGTGATAATGTCAGCAAACTGCCCTGCTTTTCTGAACGGGCTGCATAATACAGCTTTGTAATCTGCTTAAAACATGAATGAGTACAATAAGAAAACCATAAATCTCAATACAGAATGGAGGGATTAACCGTTTTAGAATGGACATAACTGCTTATGCACTGCCTTGCTTTGTTGTTCACTTCCTGACCATTGTTCTCATAAAGTCTTATACATTCATTTTTAGATCATAGTATTAGACAAGCCTCCGTGTTTGTGGATCTACTTTTTGTTTACTGTGGAACATAACGTTAACAAATGGATTTGGACGGGCTTAATAATTAACTTCAGGGTTGACATGTGGGAAGAAACAGCAGGACCAAACCAACAAAACTGATGCTAATATTTAACAGTAAACAAGCCTGTTTGCAAAGCCACTGCAAATATGCACTCTGACAGTGCTTACACAAGAGCCTGTTTTTATTATTACTACGAGGGGCAAGTCAAACCGGGACTTTTAATTGTGGAGAAAAACAGAACACAATTATGAGAGTAAAAACTACTATTATTCTCTATACTATTATTCTCTATTTCCCTGGTACACTAAATGCATTTATCCCAGTGTTTCACTAGTGCTTGGGTAGAAAGTTCTTAACTGATTGGACTGCCTGCTACATTTCTAAAACTCCTTTAATGCCCCAGACATGTGGAAATTTCCTGGAACAATGTCAGGACTGTGTGGGGAATGTAGCAATGATGCCCAGCCGAGTTCCTGTAATGTGCAAGTGGTGTTTGAGAATGACTCTGTGTACAGTTATCTGTCGATTTTCAAGGATCGGGCGTTCCTGCTTGATGACAGTATGGCCTAAAGTCATAGGTGTTTGCCAAAATTAAATTGTAGAATCGAGTGATTGTTTAATACACATAACATGTTGTGATAAAAACATAAACAAGGAAGGGAACAACACAGCAGCTGAAGCATCGGCACCCTGTGACTCTGTGAAGTGGAAATACCAGCTTTCACTCACACAGGGGAAAACACAAACAAGCTCTTTTTTTTCTTGTAAAACCAGACCATTTAAAGAGCTTGTTGAACAGGATTCCGCACACAGACTATAGATGACTTAAACAAAAAGCCGGTTTACAGCAAATTCCCATTAATGAGAAAGGATTCTGCTAAAGCTTATCTCTGAAGGCAGACGACTCACTGGCCACGAAGATTAAACCTACTATGGCTCGCTCTCAGCAGTTTTCACCATTGTTAGTATCGACATTAAATCTGCTATCCACTCTTAGCCTTCATTGTAATAACTAAAAATGTGTCGCAGGTCTATGGAGGTTATAGGATATGAGCAGCCTATAAGTAAGAGGATTTGGCACATACAGATAAGCAATCCTTATTGTCTGTGTGTCTCACATTTCCATATAATAGCTTTTGGCATACATAGTGACGTTAACACTCATGTACAGATTCAGTTTTGAGCCAAATGTATTCAAGTAGTTTCTACCTAATTAAATGATGTCCAGAAACGTGATTTAGGAGCAACTCGAGCTCTGCCTGTTTGGGAAGATTAAGAAAAACTAGCATGAAGCCCCATCAGGAAGCTGATTAAGAAGACGAGACAGTTTAAAGCTTCATACTACATACGTGTTTAAATGGAATACCAGTTAATCTACTGTATATTTTGCCATAATGCACAGACTCAATTACAGAATCATCTCATTGTCACTTTCATACTGCTCTTTACAATTACTGTACTTGCATATTTGTTTTTAAACTTTTGCTTCATATGCTTTATTTACATTTTTCTATATACTGCATTATATACTCCATCTTGTAGTTTTTGTTCTAAGCACTGCACTAGTAACTTCTGGTCTGGTCAGTACTCAAATTCCTCTGTGTATACTGACTACTACAATCTGTCTTGTTACCGTCTTTATTGCTACTAGACATCTGGAATTTCCTTCGGGATCAATAAACATATATAGAGGCATATTTAACTCTTTTTTTTTTTGGGGGGGGGGGGGGGGGCTATTGGATAAATCCATGTGTGATGTTAGTGTAATTGTCTTCATTAATAGTCTAAAGCTGTAGAAAAAAAATAGCAGCATACACAGTAGAAGTAGCAGCATACATAGTGTACCCAGAAGTTTGAAGATAGCTGACCACCACACACATACAGTATGTGCTTGCTGAACAGCCTACTCCAGGTCTAGTCGTCCTCTGCTGTACTCTTCTAGGCTGATATTAGATATTTAATGGCTGTAACTTGTGGTTATTCAGCATTCATAAGTTCTGAAAAGTGTCTGAAACCCGCCTACGTATCTCAGTTATCATTCACAATCTTGTGAACTTGCAGCCGTCACACAAATTGGCCATGCCCCTAAGCATGTTTATTGCTGTTGTGAAGTTGGGGATTTTAACGTGGGGCGCTGTGGGTAGCCAGACCCCAGTGGACATTTGAGGAGCTGCGTGTTTTGGCACCTCTGAGTTGGCTTCATTTTTCAGAACCGGAGGTTGCCCCTTGGCAAGGAAGTCTGGAGTGCAGTTGGTATTGCAACTCAATCAAAATGTGTTCAGTGGGGATCAGCTCAGTTATCTGTACAGGTCACTCAAGTTCATTCACTCCAAGTTTGGCAAACCTTTTATACGTGTGTGTCTCATACACACACACACACACACATACACATACATACAGTACAGACTGAAAGTTTGGACACACCTTCTCATTCAAAGAGTTTTCTTTATTGTGTTCTTTAGCCCAAACAAGTCTCTTCTGCTTGTTGCCTGTCCTTAGCAGTGGTTTCCAAGCAGATATTCTACCATGAAGGCCTGATTCACACAGTCTCCTCTTAACAGTTGTTCTAGAGATGTGTCTGCTGCTAGAACTCTGACCTGCTCTCTGATCTTAGCTGCTGTTAACCTGGGATTTCTGAGACTGGTGACTCGAATGAACTTATCCTCCGCAACAGAGGTGACTCTTGATCTTCCTTTCCTGGGACAGTCCGCATGTGAGCCAGTTTCTTTGTAGCGCTTGATGGTTTTTGTGACTGCACTTGTCAACAGTTTCAAAGTTTTCCCGACTGTTCGGACTGACTGTCCTTCATTTCTTAAATTAATTATGGCCACTCGTTTTTCTGTACTTAGCTGTTTTTTTCTTGCCATAATACAAATACAAACTCTTTAAATGAAACGGTGTGTCCAAACTTTTGATCTGTACTGTAAAATATGCTTTGTATATGTACAAAGCAATCCCCTTTTTAATAAAATAGGAGACTGTTTGTACACAGGGCCATTGTCATGCTGGAACAGGTTTGGACTGCATAGTTCCAGTAAAGGGAAATTATAATTCTACATGCAAGTTTGTGGCAACAATTTTACGGAACAATCACACATGGGTGTGATGGTGAGATGTCCACAAATTTTTAGTCATATGTGTTTATATTGATAACATTGACAATTTGAGTGACCACATTTCAGGTTAATGAGGTTAAGTTAAGCTGAATGTCAATGATAACCGAGTGCAAACAGCTACAGAGAACTGCTACATTAAACAACATACAAAGGCCTTCTTATTGCTGAACTGAACGCCGTTCAGTGCCAGTCCGGGTTGTTAGGATTGGGCTGAAGATGTAGCCAAAGCTCTAGCTGAGATCAGCACATGTTTAAAAAGACTCCATTAGTGCAGACTGCCAGTGCTAAGCTCAAACAAAGTAGGTTTTGTCACACACAAGCCCTAACCCTCCCACGCGCAGAGGAGATTTTCAGTGCCTTTTTAAAAGCGCTGATCACGTTTCGCTCTCCCTGGATGAGCTCCGCTAGCTATAAGTATCACCATGGTGAAGGTACTTCAGTGGCTCTTCAGGCTGTCATTGTACCCTGTCTGGTGTAAACACATACGCATGCATACACGTGTGCACACAACCAGCATTGAGCTTTGATGCTTTGAAACACTTAGATATCTAGTCAGTCCACTTCGCCATCACATTTTCAAATTAAAATTTTATTTGTCACATACACAATCATACACAGTACGATATGCAGTGAAATGCTTAAATCTATGTGAAAGCAAAGAGACAACCACACAATTATTTGTCAAGATCTGAGGAAGCAAATGGAATGGTAAAAAATTTATACACAAAAAAAAAAAACTTGCATCTATACTTGCCATCAACTTTACATCATGTGGGAGCAGCTCAATCCCTCAGATACGCTTAAAGAGCTTTACTTAATGATCAAACCAACCATCACAATGGGGAAAGTGTGATCTCCACGACTTTGACACAGTTGTTGGTGCCCATGCATATGCTGAACTTGACACCTAAGATTGCAACAATACCTGGTGTTTTTCCCAATCTTCAACTGTCCAGTTTCAGTGAGACTGTGTCCCTTGGGGCCTCGGTTTCTTTGTTCAAAAATGTGTTTCTTCTCACCATGGTTGTAGACAGTGGTCAGCTGACTTAATGTAGCTTTACTTTAAATTCAAATCAACTTATCCAATTTACTATGACCTTTACCATCAACAAGCATTTCTCACTCTGATTGAATGCTGTTTCATGTAAACTCGAGAGACTGTTGTTTCCCAGGAATTCCTGAAATACACAAACCAGCCTGTTGGGCACCAACAACCATACCGTGGTCACCATCAATGACATCACATTTATTTTCCCATTCTGATGTTTGATGTGAACATCAAACTAGCCGAGGCTTTTGAACTGTGTCTGTAAGATTTTATTTAAAGATTTCCATATTTCACTAAATACTAAACTGTTCTGTGAACACTGACCTTGTTGACTGGGAACCTGTTTGTCCAAGCACAATAATTTAAATCTATATATAAAATGTATAGGTGAAATCATGTTAAAATTTTATTTACGTAATTTAATTTTAATATGTGAAAGTGTGTTCTATAAAAAAAAATATATAATAATAATAAAAAAAAAAAGTTCACCATCTATACACACACACACACACACACACACACACACACACACACACACACAAACAATATGCTGGTTTATAGCTAAACCTGTCCTGTTGCCCATTTTATTAGGTGTATCTAAAATATAAGTGTATACTAACTTGCAGAAATACAGTTACTGATACTCACTATAGCTCCATTGCTGTAACAATTAACTGCATGTCAGCCCTGTCTACGGCACTCATCAATTGAAAGACCAATAAACAGACGGATGGATAGCTTTATTAATCCCAGTGGAATATTCACAAAGGACTACCAGTATAAGTCAGACATTGTTTTGCTGCTGGATTACTGTTAGTAGTAAAGGAAGTAGGGCCAGATGATGTCGAATTGATATGAGTGAACAAGGCATTATAATGTTCTTGCGAAGTTGTTTCATATCAGGAAAATGAGCAGCCAGTTTCCCACTTGCATGTTCTCACACATGAAGGATTAGCCTATCCAATGTTAAGATTAGTCACAGTCTTTGACTAATACTGTTCATTTTTATCCATCAGGAAATCCTTTGTACCATGAGCCAGTCAGTTTTTTCAACACCTCTCTACAAGGGCATGAGCATGTAGACTGTATGATCTAGGCCTCAGGCTCTTCTGCTGGATATATTATGATGTTACCCGCATAACTCTCCCATCTCGTAGATTCAGGACCTCGCTCAGGATTACATATTATGCTACGCTTAGACCTAGTCACTAGCCACTTTCATACTGTTTTTTGCACAAGTACAAATACTTGCACTGCTGTCACTTTGTCATAAATACAATTGCACATAAAGGGCTGCGCTGCAATTTATTTTATATATTTTTTAAATAATTTATAATATTTATCATATACGAGTTATTTATCATTTATTCCAAGTCTTTATACAACTACATAGTTCATTTACAGTTACAAGCCTCAAAAGCCACCAATTAACAGCACCACATATTAGAGCCGTTATGAAGGCTTTACAGAGCATAAGTAGCAGACACATCTCAATAATAACTGTTCAAATGGAATTATTGCATATTTTTCTAAAGAAAGAACCAAAAATCAGTTAAAAAAAACATGGAATTATAAGGTAGAATGACTGGTAGTGTAGTAGACTACTTTTGTGCTGGCAGATAATCTATTATATAATAAATACACTTACATATGTGTGTACACGTACTGGTATCTTAGCATTGCACTAATAACCTGTGTCTACTGATTATATGCAGGATAGTAGATATGGTTGGAAAAAAAAAAGATTGAAAAATTGTATCAGGTGCTGCCTGGTGATTCCCTTCTCTGCTGTAAGGTGTTCAATCATGTTTTTTTTTTTGTTTTTTGTTTTTTAAACCTGCCCTATTGTAAACAGTGTAATTTTTTAAACCTTGTATTATGCTTCTACACCCTCGCTTGTGTGTTGTTTTATAATCTGTGAACTGGCTGCTGTAACATTACAATTTTCTTTCAGGATTAATAAAGTAATCCATCTGTCTGTCTGTCCTCAATGCAACTGGATGGCTGTATTGTTCTCATTTCTTCGATGTTCAGCTGTGACTCCCTAGAACACTTTGTAAATCCTAATACTCCGACTACCTGGAGATCTATGACATTTTCAGATTAGTTACTCATGAATGTAAATGTTTAAAGTTGAACACTCCCAAAAGCAAGCAATGACACTGTGGAGTTTTACGGATTTTAACATCACTTTTATGCCTGATACACATGCTAGATCGGGTAGAAGGGAGAGTTGGGTTTAGAAAGTGTGAATATCCACATATTTTGTTGGATCCCACCTGGCTACGTAGAGAGTGGGCCTGAATGTGCATTATGAACTGTATAGTGCATATTCAGCTCTGAGTAATTTGAAAGTTACAGGTCAGATATTAAGTGTTAGCTGAAATCGTGTGAGATTTCAAATTTGAGTTGAAAAGGATCGAAGCATAGATCCAGGATCGTCCCAGCTCCTGAATGTCCTCATGAGAGAGAGATAATTTCACTGCTGAGCTTTAGCTCGACATGGCTGGTGTTAAAGAGCTAAACAGAAGAGTAAGGCTAATGTTACTTTGACAGATCAGGCGTCCAATCCTGAATGAAGTATACTGAACAAACCTAGAGCTAACCTATAAAGTAAATTATATGTCATGCATCACTACTACGTGACCAAACTATTAACTGTATCACTAGACTTTTCCCCGTGACCTGTTAGGGTACCATCGTGGCTTGCGTAAGAAATTAGCCACGCTAGCTGAGTGGAGCTAGCACAGCTGGGGGCGACCCAATACTCCATGAAGCACGCTAACTTAGCCACATTAGCCCATGAGCTAGCTCACAGCTCAGTCACATCATACAGCGTTCCACGGTTATACCGCTCCATAAAGTGTTGTACTATAAGCAAAAGTGATAAACCACTCACAGGACAAAGTAACAGAATGAATAGCTTGGCTGCTAACCGATTATAATGCTATGATTCAGCTAGCGCTGGTTTGTAGGTAAGCTAGCCTAGCTGGCTAAGTATTTCAGGCATCACTCACCTGGTCTCTAATTTTGAGAACCACCATTTTTCCGACGGTCTCTAAAGCTCTCGGGCAAATAAATCTTCTTTTTCCCACTCCTTAATGAGGACTGTAGTTATCCGCGTAACTTTAAAACTTCCAACAGGTTAGACATTTCCTCTAGTTAGCTACTAAAGCACAGGGGTAAGGAAACTCCATAACATTACCGCCACTACGGCGCAGCAAAACCGCGAGCGTTGATAGGCTAGACAGACACTACGCTTAGACTAAGGGAGAGTTTAATTGGTTAGAAATAGCTTCGCTCTTCTTAAAAACTCGCTTCAGTCAGAAATGTGGAGGCATTTACAATGTGGAGCAGAGTTCGAAACGTGTGTCCTGTGTAATGCCGAGATGTATCTTATATATATTATATCAATTTATGATTAAATGTTCTTCTATATTAGTATATAGAGATCTTTTTTTTTTTTACCACTATCACTTCTTAATGCCATTCAACTACCCCTGTCAACAATAACAAAAAAGAAATTCAGACACACAAACACACACTTATTCAACAACAACACATACAATCAAGTCATTGTAAGTAGACATCCTCAGGGGAAAAAAGGATGGTAAACTGTATCTTTCTGTGTCTCTGTGGTGCTACTGTCAAATACACATAGGTTCTGTATATGCTTGATAAATGTTTTACTTACAAGTTTAATTTATAATGTGCCTTTATGCATTTACTGTAACTAGATAAAATACATAATGCATAAATCTTTCAAAATTATTCCATGATATCTTACACTACATCCAAGTATCCACGTTAAAGATAGATCTTAAAAAACATAAAATATTAATAATAAGATAAAAGGGTACCAAAGCCAGTAAAGAATAGCTACACTTTGACTGCAAAACGTTTTATTTTCATCTTCTTCTCCTGATGGTTTACTACAGCACATGAGGACTGTACAGAGAAAAATGCAGACTCAACACTAGGTGGCGCTTAAAGATCATTGTACGATCCAAAAGTTCGCTATGACTGGATTAAAGGTGTATTCGACTTATATTTTACCTCACAATAAATCCATAATCTTGAATGTTTAAATTATGTTTTTTTTTGTATTCCTTTAGCTAAAGCAATTTGTATGACATGGAAATGATTTCCCCCAAAATAAATGCGCTAAAAACTATGAACACGCAAAACTTCCGCGGATATTCAGAACTTTTGCAAACGACGTTCTTGGTCACGTGACCATTATAATATACTATAGGATTATCATAATATTTGCAGAAGAAAACAACTAACTCATTGATGGGAAGAAAACCGTAAACCGTGAGATATTTGCATTTAAAGACAGAGAGAGACATAAGGTGACACCAAGCGCTTTTTTCACATAGGACAGCAGTTTGCAAGCAATCTGACAGCTTTCACACTTTGCATAAATTGCCATAAAGTAATCTTCAGCAATATTTCCAGTTTCGTGCGAATACCACAATTCATTCACACTTTGTAGCAAAACTATAGTCTTTATATGTTCTCATCGCATTTATTTTGCACCTCTACAGTGTATGTGCCAGAAAGCATTGTATGAGTCTTAAATCATTTACTGTATGTACAAAAATCTTTGAATGTCAAAAGATTTAATAAAACAAGCCTATTCCTCACTCACTCATCATCTATCCCCTTTATCCTGTGTACAGCATGTGGGGGGCCTGGGGCCTATCCCAGAAGACTTAGGACACTAAGTGGGGTACACCCTGGACGGGGTGCCAATACATCGCAGGGCACACACGCATACACACTCTCATGCTTATTCACACTATGGGCAATTTGGAAACGCCAGTTAGTCTAAACTGTATGTGTTTGGACTGTGGAAAGAAACCGGAGCACCTGGAGGAAACCACCCAAGCATGAGGAGAACATGCAAACCCTTATGCACACACAGACCTAAGGCGGGAATCGTAACAGGATCCTGGAGGTCCAAGCCGAGATTATTAAACACTATTACACCTAAGCCTATTACATCTTTAGGTAAAACAACAACAACAACAACAACAACAACAACAACAAATAAAATTGAACAAAGTACACTAATCTAACATTTCTGCATTCTAGCCTGCCTACCTTATTTCCCTCTTTTGAAAGATTTTTATATAAAAAAACAGCATTTATTTTGAATGAAATTCACCAATTGATTATTTCAACACAGTTATTGGCTGTTACATGAGTCATATGTATCTCCTTCCTTCCACTTGTTGCATATTTATATTGTCCCGATTAACTTAAACCCTGCTCGAAAATCCTGAAAATGGTTAAATAAACTGACAGTAGAAATCACAGCTATGTTTAATGATGAAATTGAGAGTATTTCCACACAGTGTGATGAGAACTCACAGGATTGGGACTAAACAGCAGTAGGAAAACAAATCGATATTGAGACTAATCAGAAGAAAAAAAAAACACTTTGCTGGGGAGTATAAAGAGTAGACTGCATAAGGTCATGTAGTCTGATGAGTCCAGATTGACCCTAAACAAGATTGTTGGGCGTGAAGAAGGGAAGTGTATGAAGCGATGCACCAATCATTCAGGTCATGCTGTACAAGCCTGTGGAGGCAGTGCTATGATCTGGTGTTGCTTCAGTTGGTCAGGTCTAGACTCTAGGTGATCTAGGTCTGATGATGACCTCAATGTACAGAAAGACCAGGTTATCCCATCTGTTGGAGTTTTTCTTGCCTGATGGCACAGTATTCAAATTGTGAAAATGTGGTTCTGGGAGCACGAGGAAACATTTTCACATATGTATTCACCACAACACTGTCCACTTGTTATCAAAGCTAAAGGATGAATCAAAATTTGGATCGTGTTATTTATTTATTTATTTATTTATTAATTTTTGCAGTGTATTTATGTTGAAGAAAAGTTTATGCTTATTATGCTTTTATTAGTACACATATGTACAACTACTATGTGTAAAAAAAAAAAAAATTTTTTTAAAAAAGCACTTCAAGATTTTTGTGGTCAGCTTCTAGTCTGATGCTGACCACATTCCTTTGCATGGTGTTACATGAATTATAGTTCCCTTTGAAACTATTTGAACAGTACTTTTATTTTTGCTCTACTCTTAAAACGTTTCTGTTTGAGATCAAAAGACGAATATGAGACCATAGATCAAATTCCATTTTTCTGATCTTCACATCTAGATGTGCTAAACTTTATTTATTATAGCCTTTTATTCGAACCCACAATATCAGGAAATGCATGTTTAAATTCTGATCTAGTGTCTCATATTCATCTTTTGATCTCAATCCCAAATGTTTTCTGTGTATAGCAAAAACACACAAATGTATCTTGCAGTTCCAAGGCATTCAGAGAGGATGCTACTTTAGGTCATGCTGTTTCTATCAAGAAGTACCATTACAAAGGCTTTAGTCATGATGTGCATGTTAAACAGTTAAACTCTCCCAGTTTACCAGATGTTACCTGAAATCACCCAAAAATGTATTATGTATCTTATCATCTGATAAAAAGGTCAAATAACTAAAAACGTATTGTTTTAATTTAGTTATTTTTTTGTATTGATAATTATGCTAATGATGGCTTATACATGTAACTTATATTATTGTAATAATTACCATTAAATATTACATTCCACAAGTGCTGACTAGTTAAATTACTGATGCATCTTAGTGGGAAAAAAAAAAAATTCCGCCTGGGAAACTACACCAATAAATTAATCATAGGTGTATTGTAGTTTTCAATCAATCCAAATTGGTGGGCCACTCTGAGATTAGGAGATTGACTCTTTAAATATAGCTAATGTCATGTGAATTTCATACTTTATATGAACTGGTATGTATGATTTAGGTCTGGATCAGTGATTTAGACATAATGTAACATTCATGATGGCTGTTTGAAAGTGGGACAAGTACTATCCTCTACATTGTCCTCATTCCTTTGCCATATTTTAACGATTTCTATGTAATCAATAACAGTTTATTTCCAGGATGTGATTTTTAATGAGGGTAAAGGAAGTGTTTCCTTCAGGAACAATTTTTTTTCAACTAGGAAAAAAAAAACTAGATGATATCCAAATCATTGGATTACAGTTCTGATTGCTGTTGCTGATCTCTCTCTCTCTTGCACACACACAGACACACACACACACACACACACACACACACACACACACACACACACACACACACACACACACACACACACAATTATTTTAAATATAAGCTATGTTTTGCAAAAAAAAAAAAAAATAGTACCACCCAATGTGTGCACTGAGATGAGGATCCCACAGGACAGAACATGCAAGTGAGAGGTTTTTACTTTCACATGCAAAGCTTGAAAGGCACAAGTATGAAGTTTGTGGTAGATTTGCCAGGTTTCAGTAAAGTTTCCTACCCGGCAGGAACTTGAAAAGCACACAAAGTACTTGAAACGTGAAACAAAATGCAGGTTTTTTGCTTGGGAAAAAAAAGTTGCTTTTATTCATGGTTTATTGCTCAAGATCTAAAAGATTCAAAAGATTCTGATAAATGGCTGCCTTTTCCAGCAACCACGTTTTTTTTTTTTTTTTAGGTATTTTTAGGTGTACCTGGGGCATAGTGGTAAGTTACGCTACTTACTCATCATCTATCTCGTTTATTTTTAATACAAGGTAATGGGGGTTTGGGCGGTGGGGAGGTGCCTGGAGCCTATCCCAGGAAATTTAAGGCAAGAGGTAGGGTACACCCTGGACGGGGTGCCAATCAATCACAGGGTGCACACACACACACACACACACACACACACACACACACACACACACACACACACACACACACACACACACACACACACATTCACAGACTACAGCCAATTAGGGAACACCAATTAGCTTAATCGGCATGTATTTGGACTGTGGGAGGAAACAGTAATACAGTACCAGGGAAAACACACGAAGCAGGGGGAGAACATACAAACTTTGGTTTGGAACATTCTTTAATTACAGTATGTCAAGTGACTAGTTTCTTCATAACTACGACGTACAGTTTTCTGGAGCTAAAGGATTCATATTGGTCTAGCCAAATAAATAAACACAAATGAATAAACAAATCTATTGGAAACTCCTAACTACTAAATTCCATCTCATATAACATGTGTCAAATTCTTGGATCTTCTTCAATCTTATAAATGTTGCAATAAAACAAACCAAAGCCAAAACAACAGTTCTTTCACAATACTTTATGTATGATCATGGTAGAATAATGTGACAAGCATGTGTTTTAGATCTTGAAAGAAATGTGCTGCCTGGCAATACAGTTGACTTCCTTTTCCCTTTGATAATTTGGAATTTTAGTAGCAGGATTGAGTCTCTTGCATGTGACTGATTCTACTATACAATGGCACGCAGGAAGCTAGCAAGGCGGACCAGTACTACACTTCCCAACACGCAAGAGCTAAAACACTGGAGTTCTGTCACACATGTAGACAATTCTTGTATATTGTGTATGACTTTAAAGGTTGTAAACTGATGCTTCTTCATGATTTCGATTGTAATCTTGGCCAGTATGTGCCTGTTACTGATCGTCTGACCTTTGCCTGTTGTTTGGATTACTGAGTTGAATGACCAATCTTTGGGTTTGTTCATTCAGGCTAAAAACAAATCACCTTTAGCATGCACGCCATCGTAAAGGTTTGCTAATCCACTTCTGTCTTAGCAAACCTTTACGCTTCAAGAATACATTTGCAAGAAATGAAATGCTAATATATTATTTTTTGCTAAAGTTATTTCTTAATGAATAAATGTAACAATTTATATATGTATCTTTTGCTGTAAAAATGCTTTCTTATTTCTTTGCATCACTACAAATGATAGCTTTCTAAACCTGTTCTGTTTTTTTTTTTTTTTTGCCTAAGAATGTAATAACGATGTCTTAGATTGTGTTGTAGAGTAATGCATTAATTACAAAGTTATGACATGTTTCTTTATGTAAGGCATATAGGACTTGGAACTGCAATAATACAAGACTACCTGCTGTGCCACTGTGTCTGCACTACTATAGCATGCCAGAAACCAATGCATGTTTTATGAAAATGTAGGGCTGGGCTAAATAATTATAGAAAATAAGCTAGTAAGTTGCTTTACAGTCACTTTCAAAGTCTCATTTCATGTTAAAAATGGAAACTCAAAATGAATGGAACTCTTTTGACATTTTTTGGCTCCCTAGCTACTAAATCTCTATTTATCTCCCTGATATCAATTCAGACACCAAAACAAAGACTGGCTTTGAACTGTGGCCGACCCATGGTAGGTTAGCTGCTATTATGTCCAAACACACAAGGGTCAACAAAGATTCTGTACCGCAGATTATTGACACTGTACACACAAACTTGCTTAGGTACTGTAACTCTACATGGATAGCAGTTCATAGTTATGAATAATTCATTCATCTCTACCAGTCAGCAATATGCCATTTTCCCAAATATGCATTAAAATTGCATTACACTTAAAATACTGAAATATCTGATATACTGAAGGGTGTTGAATATCTGCATTCACATATAGAGTGAGTGTCGGTGCATTCAAATTATAATCCTGTTTTGTTTAAGCTTAACTTTGTCTTAGACAAACATTTAAATATAGCTGCCCTCTTGTTCACCTCCACAGTACATGGCAGTATTTAAATTATTTTCTGTAAATTATTATGCTATGCCAAATAACTTGACTGTTTATAAGATTCGCTTATCATTTACAAGGGGTGTTCTAGTCAAACTGGGCCTTGTGATGAAATTTCTCATAAATGAAGGCAGGAAACTGACTGATAATTACAGAAGACTTCAAGCACAGTTGAGAGGTGCAAACATTTTAAACAAGGCTGTCTGTTCATGAATGACGATGCTGGCCGAGGTGGCTCAGAGTCCACTGCAGCCGTTCCTGTGCACATTCAGCGAGAGGAACATCTGATCTTTGAAAATCGATGGATAATGTTGTTTCACCAAGTTGCTGAAGAGATGCATCTGTCTGTGGAAACTAAACACAATCATTGATGAACACCACTTGCACATTGCAGGAAACTGTCTGGGAGTTATTACCGCATTCCGTGTACAGTCCTAACCTCATTCCAGGTGATTTCCACCTGTTTGTGTGATTAAAGAGGTTCTTTTGAGCCCAGCGTTCGAGACATGAAGCAGGGAGTTTGATAATTGCTCCGGCATTCTGACAAATCCTTCCACCTTGATGGTATCCAATCACTAGTGAAAAGTTGGGATAAGTGAATTAGTGTATCAAGTAATTATATAGAGAAATAAAGGTAGTTTCCTTTCCTGCAGTGTAAAGTAGACCCAAGTTGAAAGTCAAATCCCTCTAAAAGAGACCAAAATCAACTGAACAGAGAACTGAACCTGTGTGGCCAGGCTGCTGACGTTTCGCCAGAATGTCATTATTAACCGGACAAACTTACAGTTCCCAGGCTGAGCGTTGGCTGTCTGCAAGCCAAGCGTCACTTCAATAGTAAGGTTAAGTTACACACATGTGACAGTAGTCATTCAGCTGCATCACATCTATTTTGCTCCGGTCTAAGATAGTGCAAGAAAGAAGCACATGTTGTGGTAAAATGAGACACAATGCAAGAAAGACAATATAAAGGGGATTGGTATTGTTTCCAGGTGTTGTGTTTCCCGTCACAAGGAAATACATGAATAATTCTAATATTCTAGATGGTTTTGTGATAGGATAGTAAATTGTTCATCCACCCATTCATCTTCGACCTCTATAGTCTAATTACTGTAGGTACTGTGGAAGCCAATGGTGATTACCAGTATATTCATTCCCATTATTTACCACCGCCGCAGGACATCCAGTCAACATTCACACATGCATTGACACACTGTGGGCAATTTATGAACGCCAATCAGCCAAACCTGGATGCCTTTGGGCTGTGGGAGGAGACCTGAGAAAGCCCACCATGCAAATGTTAACCACTACGCCATCATGTCCACCAAAACAGTCCTTTAATTTGAGTTCTCACAGCTTGTTCATCGGTCTTGCTGTTAGGTGAAGTACAATAAAGGGTAGCAGGTGATTGTATAGAGAATTAAGGGTAGTTTTTACAGCCATAACTGTATTCCGTTCTTCTATTCGACCTTCAATCAGAAGTCCTGGTTTTGACTTGAACACCGTCTATTCCCAGCAAAATGATTCAGACGTGCGAATCGGCTCCCTTAATTAAAGCTCGCCTTAAAGAGTCGGATCTAAGAATCGACTCATTCGCGAATCTTACATAAGTGGCGTGAACGCCTGATGTCGCAGTGACAGGGGAGTGAGAGCTCCGGACCTACCGAGCTTGTTGACAACCAGGTTATGTCTGCATGAATATTTCACAAAGTAGCTAATGTATAGGTTAAATAGTGGTTTGCGATTCATTTGTGAAGTAAAGTGTTAGTGTGCATCGCTGCGGAGAAGTTACCCAGCTGAATAATTGAGCGTTTAAATTGAGTAAAGTAAAGTTTGCTAGTGCGTAAGTTGCGCAGTGTTAGCGAGCGAGGTAACGTTAACTCCGGCGTTCAGGACAGGTGTGGGCAGTCATGTAGTGTGTAGGGTAAAGTAAGTCCAGGTCCATGGGATGGCATCGTGTTGTAGACCGACTCCGCATGATATTATTAGTTAACCCTTTAATATGAGTGGTTTGGATGAACTGTTAGCCACAAGCTACGAGTAGCGACGCTCCGGCTAAGCCAAGCCGCCGACTCCAGCGCAGCGCGGTTGTTTTGACTTTACTCCAGGGAAAGAGTCAAACCAGGACCAAGACAATGGAGACCACCAACACGAAAAATATTTATGCGAACCGCAAACGGAGGAAACCCGCCCTGAAAAGGTAAAAACAAACAAACAAACACTTTACTCTTGTCGAAAACTCATTTTGTCTCCTCATGGATGACATAACAGTTACTGTCACACAGCCTGAGTCACTCAGGTCAGCGTCCAAGCTGTATTACTAATATACTAGTGTGGGTGTTATATTTTTTAAAACCGATTTTACAAATAAGTGTAGTGATTATTATTGCATACAAGCAACATCTCACATATTACAAATTATGTATATTATATTAATTGTATATGTGATTATATATATATATGTAAAAAGTTATTATAAGGTACTATGATGCTGTAACACATAGTCAAACACATTTCTAAGATAGTGTTATTGTCTATACCGCTTCATCCTGTATACAGGTTTGAGGGGCGTGGAGCCTATCCCAGGACACGGGGTACACACTGGACAGAGAGTCCATCGCAGGGCACACACCTACATACACACACACTTGCTCTTTTACACACTACAGGTAATTTGGGAATGCCAGTTAGCCTAATCTGCATGTCTTGGGACTGTGGAAGGAAACCTGAGTACCTAGAAGAAATCCACCAAGCATAGGGAGAACATGCAAACTCCTGGAGGTTCCTGTGCCACCAATTTATATGATGTACACAATTTATATAATTTATATTCTTTATAATGTATATATCGTATAATGTATGCTTACTACGGTGTAGTAACATATCATAACACTAGCTTTATCAAACATTGCTTCTTCATGCTTTTTCGTGAGCTAGTCCTGGTTGGCTATTATCTCTTACATCATATATATATTTTTTAAGGTTAACTACCTTGTAACATCTCTATTAAAACAACCAAACACTCAAAAGCTAGCATGCCTAACAAGAAAATATCTTCTCTCTGACCTTCATTTATTTCATTTGTTCAGCTATTTTCCTGTGACATTTTCTAAAAGAAGGAGTTACAGCTGTATTTTAGCTTTTCATTTTACCAAGACTAGTGAGAAGTTTCACTAGTCTAGAGGATACACATGCTGAGACCTTGAAAAAAGTAACAAAGTGACCGTATGATGCTGAATTTAATAGGACATATTTATGAGTGTAATGGTACATGCATTCGCATCCGAACCTCTTGGTACAAGGCATTTGATGCGGTGCATGTCGTGATTTGAGAAAATACAATCTAGGACATATAGCAAAATATTTAAATATTGCTTTAAAGATTAGATGAACAGTTTTGTTTAAAATATAATTAGTTAGTGTAGCAGTGAATTAGTGTATCAGGGAATTATATAGAGAAATAAAGATATTTTTTATTTCCTGCAGTGTAAAGGAGACTTCAGCTAATCCAGCAAAGTCAAATCCGTCTAAAAGGCACCGCGATCGACTGAATGGAGAACTGGACCGGCTGGCCAGCCTGCTGCCTTTCCGTCAGGATGTCATCACTAAACTGGACAAACTAACTGTTCTCAGGCTGAGCGTTGGCTGTCTGCGAGCCAAGAGTCACTTCAATAGTAAGTTTAATTTACACACGTGACAGTAGTCATTCAGCAGCATCGGCTGCTTCTGTCCAAGATGGTGCAAGACAGACGTGCATTACTTCTCCTCAAAAAGACATATCATTGAATTAAAGTTCTTAATTGGAGGCATTATGAGGTAGAATTAGACAAAATACAAGAAGGACAATATAAATGGGTTTGGTATTGTTGTCAGGTGTTGTGTTTCCTGTCACCAGGAGCTATTGCAATTTCAATATTCTAGATGGTTTTATGGTAGGATAGTGGTTCATTTATCTTTCTGTATATTGTTTGGTTTAGATATTATGTGCAAAACAGTAATTTAATTGAGTTCTCGCTGCTTGTTTATTGGTCTTGTTGTTAGGTGAAGTATTGTATAATAACAGGTGTTAAATGGATAGAATTGTTTTTTTTAAGTATGTATTAAATGGAATTATTGTGCATATAAACACAGTATAAGCAGTAGGTCTTGGTTGTTATAAGTTTTCCTGCTCTACACACCGACCATGAAGTTTGCACCTGGAACGTGAGTACAATGTAAGTAATCAGAGCCAAATTTCAGTTCAGTTGAGAATCTTATGAAGCTTCTGCACTCTCACTGAAGTAAATTAAATTGGTAATGTTCAAAGGTACAGTGTAGCCTATTTAGTACAAATTAAACTATTGCTTTAAGTCTCTGTCTTCCGGGGAGTGTTAACAGTCATTAATAAACATTGAATAAAGCTACATTTCTTACCTTTATTTATATAGGACTTAACAAATGCTTGCAGCAAAAAAACAGGTTTGCCTTGTGCTACACATCTGAAAAGTTAACCTTTTTTTATTTAAATATAAACAAATATAGGCATCCAATACAGGTAGTTTATTGACAATATTTTCCAGTATACTTGAATTTATGAACTATGAATGTCTATGAACATTTCTAGCTGTGAGGATTTTGATATTGCCCAAACTGAGGCCAAAGCACACTTCTCAGAAAATAGCCACACCTTCCTGCAAAGTATTTGTAATATTTGCAAGTATTTGTCCTACAAATCGATTTATTTACACATTCTTTCTTCTCCAGATAATAACAATTTTACTGTAGTGTTTTTTATGAAACATATTATAAAACCATGACTCATGTAAAAAAGGTAATCTATCGTAAGCTACAAATAAAGAAACCACACCATTTACAACTGTTTGTCCTCTGTTAGATTTCAGTAATATCTAATCAAAAAGGGAAGAAGCATGTTCTCAAATAACAGGATGTCACCAGGGAGTGAGAGATCCTGCAGAAAGTACAAAAAATATATACAATTAAACTACTTGTCCTGTCAGAGAAAGTCTGTTTCACATACAGAAGATATGAATCTAACTTAAATTTTGCTTGATTATGTGTTTACATTCAAGGTGACTAAATTCTGATTAATTCTGGAAATACTGATTACACTATTCAAGATAATTAATATGCCTGGGAAAAATAGTGCCTAACAACAACCAGGTTGCCGGATATGGGACAAAAGACTTAAGTGAACGATTCAGAGCAAACTGTTTAAATAAACCTATCAAATGAAAAGAGTGATCTGCAAGAGTCAATATGAATTATACATTTTTTTGGCTGTTGGACAGTTGAAGTAAATAAATCACTTCAGACAGTTATAATAACAGTTTTATTAGTTATGTCAGTGCGAGATATATGAGTTAGAGCTCTTACTGAATCGACCTTCTTTGGCAGCATAGCTGTTGGTACATAAATCTTTAATTTTTTTTGGCAACACAGACAATGATCTCGCTAGTTGTGGTGTGTCCAAATGTTTTTTGATATAGTTATGAATGATTACAGAAGAAAAAACAAATGAACAATAAATAAATAAATCTTTTTAAAACCGTAAACTCAGAATAAATAAGTAATATAAAAAAATATTATATTAATAAATAGTGCAATTTACTTTGTTTGCTGCCACATACCTCTACAATGTCAAAGTGGCAGCAGTGCAGAATTCCAGGCATGGCTCACCTCCGCTCTATGGAATTCTTGAGTATACTGTATGCTCCTTGTAGAGTTGCATGCTATTATAGGAGAACATGAAAGGAGTTGCATTTTTATTGCGAAATGTAATAAACACCATTTTTAGACTTTGACTTAGTCTGGCAAATTAGTTTATACCCAGACTTTTTTTTTATCTTGCAAATTTGGTTAAATCTTTAAATTGACTCTTTTTTGGGAAGTGCAACAGTCAACCACCACATTTCATTGTTAAACAGGAATTAATCACATCCCAGTCGCACCTTCTCCTTAAAATTATGCTGTCATCACCTATCAAAGTAATTCTTTATGTGAGTAGTAGATTGAAAAGATGTGGTCGGCTGGTGCCTTCGGAAGTTCTTGGAGGAAGTTTGTGGTAGTCTTTACCCTCCCTGTTTGGTAGCTGTTGCCTTGATGGGAAAGTGTCCTAACAGTGGCAGGTCTGAATTGGCTATGACAAATTAGGGTAGAAAATCCGGGAAAAATCCATTTAAAAAAATCCAGCTCAAAAGTTTGTATTTTAGAAATTTATAAGTGCACTGACTAGCTTGTGTGAAACAGCTTCCACTTAAGACCGTACAATATGTGTACTGGAGGCTTTTGCATTCAGAAGCGTTTCCAGCCTTCAGTTTTTGATTTATGCCCATGGGCCAGACCCGCAAGCACTGGCAGCCTGACTGAGGGTGTCAAAATTGGTGAAATGAATAGTGCAAAGGACCTCAGGCTTTTTGGCTTAATTTCTGAACTCTGCACAGTTGGTGAAGCATCATCAATAGAAACAGCAGAGTGTGCAGAAAAGTGAAGTCTTCATTCAGCGTCATGCCATCCAGATGACTGATGATAGCTTATGAGTGAGTAAAGGTTCTAGTTGATTGATTTGTTGGTTTTCTACACCAGGTGACCCCACTACTCCGATGTCCCTGTATCACACTACACTTAGCATGTAAATCAAGCATCTGCGATGACCGCATCTCTGAAGAGTCCCCTGAGTGTATCTTTTGCTGAGATAAAAATGTTTTCATTTGCTGGTGTTTGGGATTCGGTTCACTCCAGTCAAAACCCAGACCTCAACCCAATAGAGATCGTGTGGAATGTCCTCAAGAGAGCCATTCACCTCAGACATCATAAGAATATGGCTGAGCTTAAGCAGTTCTGTAAGGAAATATGGTCCGGAATTCCTCCTGGACCCTGTGCAGGTCTCATCCACAGGTAAAGGAAGTGTTTGCTTGAGGTTATATATTAAACCAAATATTACAACACTGTTTCACTTATATTTTCTACCATCACTTTATAGGTTTCACCGGAGTGTTCAACAAATTGTTAAAATATCATGACAGTTTGTGTTTTGTCAGCTCATAAATATTGTTCGTGCATGTTTGTGACTGAAAAAATCTGATCACATTTCATGACCAATCTATGTAATATTTTTTTGTTTCTTTCTTATTTGTCCTGGCAAGAGCAGCATTAGCAATGTAGGAGCTAGCGACACAGACTTTGAATCAGGTTCGCCTTAATTGGTCTTGAACTACTCAGTGTATAATATACACATGGGGAAATTCAATTCAATTTTATTTATGTAGCATTTTCAACAATTGTCATTGTCACAAAGCAGCTTAACATAATCAAAAGAATGGAAGTTTGTATGAAATGTGAATGTGTATGAATCAAAATGATAAGATTGTTCAAAGCTTCAAAGCAGATTTGAGATGAGAGGTATGTTGTATCAAGGTGAAACTCTAGCCCCAGAGCTGAATATTAGTGGACACCCAGCTAAATTAGCAGGCTCTTGAGATACACAATTAACCCATGATAAAACAAGGGTAAACCACTAAACCACACTAGAGCTGATTAACCACGGGACTGTTGTTTGGCAGCTAACTTTTCAACCTCAGCAATAAACAGCACGTGGTATGGCTTTTGAAAACTCATTCAACCGTTCTAGAAGCATATAGCCGCAAGACAAAACGAATCGCCAAAAATAAGTATCTGAAAGTTAAACAAAGAAAAAGAAGTGCTAAAGTTCCTCAGAGTTTGAGCAGGTCATTATTGAGGCTGAAACCAAAGGTGGCTGGCAAATGGCATGAGAAAATAGCCCAATGGGTTGCCCATTCATGCATGAGTTTCCTTCAAGGGCCCTGAGAGCCACTGATTATTGTTGTTGTGTTCTATCTGCACCATTATGCTTGGTCTCTTGAGGGTTGGCCCAGAGAGCTTGCGTGAGTAATCTTGAACAGACTCAGTGAACTTTTGACATTGCAGGGGAGAATTACGAAAGAGGTTGATATTTTCTGTCTCTAACTCCAAACTTTGACC
>JAAGKR010000092.1:296164-321178 GCA_011419295.1 Clarias macrocephalus
AGGAGTTGCATTTTTATTGCGAAATGTAATAAACACCATTTTTAGACTTTGACTTAGTCTGGCAAATTAGTTTATACCCAGACTTTTTTTTTATCTTGCAAATTTGGTTAAATCTTTAAATTGACTCTTTTTTGGGAAGTGCAAGAGTCAACCACCACATTTCATTGTTAAACAGGAATTAATCACATCCCAGTCACACCTTCTCCTTAAAATTATGCTGTCATCACCTATCAAAGTAATTCTTTATGTGAGTAGTAGATTGAAAAGATGTGGTCGGCTGGTGCCTTCGGAAGTTCTTGGAGGAAGTTTGTGGTAGTCTTTACCCTCCCTGTTTGGTAGCTGTTGCCTTGATGGGAAAGTGTCCTAACAGTGGCAGGTCTGAATTCACAAAGCAGCTTAACATAATCAAAAGAATGGAAGTTTGTATGAAATGTGAATGTGTATGAATCAAAATGATAAGATTGTTCAAAGCTTCAAAGCAGATTTGAGATGAGAGGTATGTTGTATCAAGGTGAAACTCTAGCCCCAGAGCTGAATATTAGTGGACACCCAGCTAAATTAGCAGGCTCTTGAGATACACAATTAACCCATGATAAAACAAGGGTAAACCACTAAACCACACTAGAGCTGATTAACCACAGGACTGTTGTTTGGCAGCTAACTTTTCAACCTCAGCAATAAACAGCACGTGGTATGGCTTTTGAAAACTCATTCAACCGTTTTAGAAGCATATAGCCGCAAGACAAAACGAATCGCCAAAAATAAGTATCTGAAAGTTAAACAAAGAAAAAGAAGTTCTAAAGTTCCTCAGAGTTTGAGCAGGTCATTATTGAGGCTGAAACCAAAGGTGGCTGGCAAATGGCATGAGAAAATAGCCCAATGGGTTGCCCATTCATGCATGAGTTTCCTTCAAGGGCCCTGAGAGCCACTGATTATTGTTGTTGTGTTCTATCTGCACCATTATGCTTGGTCTCTTGAGGGTTGGCCCAGAGAGCTTGCGTGAGTAATCTTGAACAGACTCAGTGAACTTTTGACATTGCAGGGGAGAATTACGAAAGAGGTTGATATTTTCTGTCTCTAACTCCAAACTTTGACCCGTTTCATTGAACATCAGGGACCCTGCCAAGTGTTGATGCGAGCCAGTGGTGGAGTGAAAGAAATTCTTCAGGGCCCTGCTCATAACATTTTGCATGCAAACAGTACAGAGAAGCCTACTGAGATATGATCTTAATGGTTTACTAGCACACATTTCCTCTTTTATACAAGCCTGTTTACTAAAGAGTTTAAAAGCACTTTTCATATCAAACAGTAAACTGGAGTCTGGTTACATATAGCTGTCTTCTCTGTAATTTTCTTTCTTTCTTTCTTTCTTTCTTTCTTTCTTTCTTCCTTTAAAAAAAAAAAAATTGGAGACTGCCCTGTTTTTCTTCCCACAAACAGTATGAAGCTTGGGAATGTACCATTATACTGCAGTGGTCCACAGTTCTTTTGTATTTAAGGCTGCAACAAATTATTATTTTTATAATTAACAAATTCTTGTCAACTCTTTAATTTAAACATTGAATTGGATTGTGGTTTTCTTTCTTTATTTAATTTGAATGGCACTAGCTTACTCATACATATTGCCTTGCCATTAAAAGCAGCCTAAATTAATATCAATGATATTTCAGTTCTTACCATCACTTTACTATACATCAACATGGCAATGATTACGTTAAACATAGCTGTTATGATATTCCAGTACGCTTCTACAATATTGCTAAAATATGATATACATTTGTTATTTATTCCTTAAAGAAGAGAGCATGGGTTAACCTATTGTTTTTCTCTCAGTCGTACATTCAAGGGATTAACTGAAGCTCAACTAAGCTCAGGACTTAACCCTGTTTTTCCACATTTGTTTTGACTTTGTGAAGTATAATAGTTATGTTGTAAGTGGAAAAGAAAAGCAGAATCCAACTGTATTTAATGGCATATATCTTTGTGTTTGTGATAACTAAATAAGCTGAAAACAGGCAAAATACTCAGTGGACACTATATTAGGTATTAGGTATATTAATATTGGATTGGACCCCCTTTTGACTTAATTTTTTTCTGGCGTTGTTTCATCAAGGTGCTGGAAATATTCCTTAGCGATCATCACTGATACACAGCAGGATGGATCCATTTCATGTTGTTTTTGCCAAATTCTAACCCTACCATTGCAGTAGAAATCAAGACTCATCAGACCAGGCAGCATTTTTCCAACCTACTTTATATCTGTTAGAATTTAAAAGTGGGAGATTCAATTAAGTCCTGTTGTTCTGCATGTTGATTAAGGAAAAGTTATTTTAAATGTTTTAAAAAGCCTTTGAAAGTTTATTGCAACCATACCCAAAATAAAAAGTAAGTAAGATTAGGTAGTGCTTCTATGTCATTGGTCCACTTTTTGCTTTAGGATTTTGTAGGAATCATAATTGCTAATTAATTGGTTCCTTACAAAGTTTATCCATATAAAGTAAAAAAAAATTTTTTTTTATGTTTGCAGCTTTCCTTCAGCTTGTCATGCAGGAATAATCTGGCACAACTGAACCCAAATTAAACTGTTTACATTATCTGATTCTTCTAAACTTTAATGCAGACAAGACAAGGTCCCCAGTCCTCATTAGGAGACCTGCACATGTTTACTGTATGTAAAAGCTTCATAAAAGTGCTTTTTGACATTTAATTGCGTGCAATAATATCCACAGTCAGTATCAAGTAACTAAGTTACTTAGCCAAACTAAGTACTGTCCCAGCAGAGACATGTACAGCATGTCTATAAGTGTTAATTTACAAACTTTAATGAGCGAATTTTCCACCTCATGTTTGGCATTTGAAGTGGGGAGAAAAAAAACACTTGGAGACCTTCTTGAAAGTATATCTTTGTTTGCTCTGTTAGTGCCTGTAAAGCTCATAAAACTACTTTAAATGCACTCTTGCAGGTATAGGCTTGAGTGGCTCAGTATAATATAATAAACTTTAAACCGTCATGCAACATTTTCGACTTACATTCCTGCACAGAAATAAAAGTGGAGCATAACGATTATTAAAAAAAACAGCAGATAATTGCTAATAACATTACCAACAATCTAGGGAGTTAAAATCAGTGAAAACTTCAATGTTGCTAATACTAATATTGCATATGTTTAATGCACAATAGCTAATACTGCTGTAAACTCATTTCACAGTAGAGAAGGGGCACTTTTCTCATTTACAGCAATGTTGATTTAACATCAGGGAAGGAACTGGTAGTTGAGAAGACATGTTTGTGAGTTAAAATTTAAAGTTGTGCGGAGTTTTGTGCTTCATATCAGCTGTATGTGTGAAATGATAAATTAAACGCAGCTGTAGGCAAGACAGTGATATATATACAGTACATGTAGTAATAGGTTACTTCACAGTTTGTATTGTTTTAGTCAAAACCTGCATGTAGATGTGGTTATATGGGTTATTGAGTTTGTCACAGCATTATTTCATTAAACTCGTACCACTCATAACAGTTTTTACCCAGACCCCTGTTAATGTCATCTCCCTTTGACCATACTGCAGACTCATTCATTTCAAGTTTTTTTCACTGAATTCAGAATTCATGTTTTATGGTGAAAATATACAGTAATTTTCCAGTTCCAATGTTTGCAACAGTTTTTCATGATTTCGGTTCTGTATAGCATTAAAGGAGTGTGCTAAAGTTTCTCTAAATGTTGAACTTTCTTTTTTCAACACCACACCATCGGTAAACAAAGCATTTAAAGTTGCTATTTAATCTTCACTATGGGGTATTGCACCCTTAAGCACAAATGGGACTAGAGCCAAACGTATAATTTTTATATTTTATTTTAGGAGCAAATAGTCCGATTAGGCTAACACGATATAGTGAACTGTATCAGCTCCAGAATTTTCATACATATGTACATGTTATACATATAATATGATTAAAACATGCTGCTGAGAAATTTTTTGATCTTCAACATTTAAGCGCTAAACATTAATCTATGTCTATATCTTATATCCTTCCTTCAGCCAGAACGAACATGGAAGTTCATAATTCAATATGATAGTGATTTAATTAAAAATAATAAAATCTTTTTGTATTTGAAAACGGAATATGTTATCCAATGTTTCAAATAGTGAATATAAAATATTGTAACACACTTTCAATATTTCTCCTTTCCAAGCTAATTATCTTACACAGGTACTTATCTTATTACTTGTGTTCTCTTTTCTAGCTGTCCTGAAAACAAGCAGCTCTAACCGACCACCAAACAATAACCCAAAAACACGTGTTCAGGAGTTGCCAGAAGGTGAACTGTTGTTACAGGTAATTTTTGTCTCAGTTCGAACTAATATAATTTTGATGGCACTTTGCTACCCAAAAGTGAAAGACTTTTTTCAGGCTTTCAAAGATTCAATATTCATCACTTAAATAAGGCCTTTACACTTCATTTTTTGTACCCTTGTGTTATAATTTTTCAAATTTTTTCAAAGGTTTCTTTTGCTAAATGTATCTGTCAGATCTGGTAAATTTAGTTTTATTTGTTTTAATTGAATTACTCTCTCTCAATACTTTGCCTGTATAGTTAATATTTACATTAATGTTTAATACTGTACCGGTTCTTGTAGGTCATAAATGGGTTTGTTTTGGTGGTCACTTCAAATGGGACAGTTTTCTATGTTTCTTCAACTGTTCAGGACTATCTCGGGTTCCATCAGGTTGGTCTCAGTTTAGCTCTTAAGTTTAAAATTTCTCTATTTATTTTAGCACATGTATTTTTTTTTTGTCATATCACTTAACACTGTATTTATGCTCTTGCTTTAGTGGGTTGTGTGTATTTTTGCTTTTCACAGTCAGATATCATACATCAGAGTGTTTATGAGCTCATTCACACAGAAGACAGGGCTGAGTTTCACCGGCAGCTCCACTGGGCTCTCAACCCCAGTAACTCTTCAGACACTGGGCAACTACTGCAAGGTAAAAGTACAATTAATAGGGCTTTTCTGTAGGGAGCTTTAAGCCAAATTTTTGATCACAGAGTTGTGGGAGTAATGCATGCATGTGTAAAAGCATGGGTTTTGAGACTAATGCATGTAATGCTTTTGCTCGTGAAGGGTTTGTTGTCACTGTGTTTTGTAGCAGAGTGTCTAAGCCAGTCTGTGCGATTTACAATGACATAAGCGCCTGTGGTACATGTGTATTTTTAAAAATGAAGTTTTGGGCTTATAAGAGTGTGCACTGCATGTGCAGAGTGTGACACTCTCGGAAGCTCTTTCAGGCTTCTGACTGCCCAACATGGTTCTACTGTTTTTTTTTTTTTCTTATCAAAGAAGGAAGAAAAAAGTACCTGTGAACATGTGGATTAGACCTATTATTAGGCCTAAGAATGAAATCCAGCATGTGCCAGTCTGTGTTAATATTCTGGCATTCTGCCACAAATAAATCACTGTACGGGAAACACTGAGATAGCGGCCAGGCCAGGAAAACAGACAAGGGAAACAGATTTGTTGCATTTATAAGGGTTCTTCTTCAAAGGTCCCTTTTGCAGTCATGGAGTTGTTTAACTGTCAAGAAGAACAATTTATATTGACTTAATTATTGATAAAATATTAGGGTAATAATTAATATGTTTTATTAATTATTTTATTATATGACAATATATTGGTTAATTATTATCCCGAACTATATAGTTGCATAATAGATTTTATTATATTTATAGCTGAGTGGCTCAGTGGCGTAGTGGTTGGTTGTTTTCCTCCTGGTAGCTTATTTATAGTCTTAATTGAGATTTGCATACATCACATGAAAATTCCTATGGACTAATATTAAAAAATATATTATAATGACTTGTAATTAATAATTGTGCTTTGAATTCCACAGATATAAAATAAATGACAGAATTAAATACTTTGCAGCTCTCTTATTGTCCCTAAACTCCATTTTAGAAACTCTGGCCTTAGTGCTTTATTGTATTGTAGGCTGTGTATGTAGCTGATGGGTTTTTATAGCTGTTATCAGTTGGTCACATGCTCCTTTTTTTTGATTGATCCTTTTGTGATGCCTCAGATATACTGTAGTTCACAGAGGCAAATGAGCTGTAACTTTCCAGATCCCTGCCTAAAATACAATGCAAGTACAGTTCACATATTTTTTTACAAAAGGGCTGATTTTCCATCCTACAAATACTGTCATGTTATTCAGCACAGGATAACCAGAGCCTGCTGACAGAAAGGCTGTCTGCTGTTTTATTTTTATCAAGATACTGTATGTGCAGATTGTGACCATTCTGACCAGCAAGCATGCTTCCTGCAGAGAATTATATACAGTGCATTATAAATTACACATAGACAGATGCCAGTTGGCTTCATATTGCATTGATTCGCATATGAGTTTAATATATATTAATTTGCCTAAATATCAAAAGCATGATTTTTTGTTTCCCCCTGCAGCTACCCAAGATTCACAGTTACCCCATACATATTACATCCCTGAGCAGTTACCACCAGAGAACTCAGCCTTTCTGGAAAGAAATTTCACATGCAGATTAAGATGTCTACTGAACAACTCCTCTGGATTTCTGGTAAGTTGGAGAAGGTCAGAAATGAAAAGGACAATAAGATACTGAACATACTGTGAGAAAATGCAGCAGACATATTTTGAATTACGTTGAGTCCACAAAACTATAAAGTTATAATACACCAACTAACACTCTTCATTCTATAACCCCTGATTCTGAAAGCCTGTTTAAATATAGGCTTGCACAACACACACACACAGACAAACACACACGCGGACACATACTGTATGTATTTGCAGTGGAAATCACGAGGGATGACCCAATATGATATTATCGTGATGCCTAGGTGACGATTGACTTTGTATTGCGATTGGGGTTATGTAAATATCCTGATTCACTAATATATTTTTTTCTGCTTTTATTACAATTCTTACCAAACAAACTTAGCAAATAATTTCCTCCTACCACACAGGATGCTGTGCTGCCTTCCAATATGTGAATAATTTGGAGCACCACATTTGGGGTTATAGAGCAACTGCTACATATTACCACCTCAAATGCAAACATATATAAATAAAAAAATGATAATAATAATATTAAAAATAAAATATGTAGCCAGTGTGGTGATACATGAATTGCCACACAAAAGAAACGTGATGCGTAACTGAATCGTTTTTTTTATATATACGTGTGTGTGTTGGACCCAGACCTTATCAGCAAAATGTCTCTTGCAGCTTAATAGATCCACTGAGTGTGTGCGTGGGTGTTTTTTTACCCCAAATATAACGGCAACTGTAATATGTGCAACAAATGCATAGGATCCGCTGAGCTTCCCCTGACCTTCCACTATTCTTCTTGATGAATACCCTCAGCGACTGACGAATAACATTCACATCATGTTTTTGCTATATATTACAGCCCAGTCCTAATTTTAACCATATAACAAATTTCCAACTATTCAACATGTGCTATAAAATTTTAACCAGTTTCTTTTAAGTAACCAGTACTTTTAAGTAATAAATTGCTTGCTAGGTTCCTCTGGTTATTTCCCCTGCCCACTTATGAATATGGGGTTCACCCCACACCTAATGTTTATTAGCTTATGTTTTCTTACATAATAAATGAAATAATAGTTGAAATGTAGAATTTTCTATAAACTTTAAGAGCATAAACAGACTCCCTTAAGGTGTTAAATTCATGTAAAAAGTATTATATATTAGTTTTATATTTAAAAAATAAAGAGATATCTCATTCACATAAGTATCATCTGATCATCTTGATTAAAGCACCTTTGGCAGCAATGGAAACCTCATGTCTGCTTGTGAATGGTGCTACAAGCTTGGCACACTTTTCTTTTAGCAGTTTATTCCATTCTTTGTAGCACTAGGTTGGATGGGCACCAAAGTGGGATCCTGAGCAGTCTGGCAAAGGTTTTTACTCAGGATAGCTCTTTATTTTCTTTATATTCCTTTTCTTATCTATACTGACTAGTCAATCAGTCCCAGTTGCAGAAAATACACCACCCTGGATGGTTTTAATAAGATGATGCACAGTGCCGCAGTGCAATGCATTTCCTGATTCCACATAGTTCAATCGTTGTGTCATCACACCAGAGGATTTTGTTTCTCATGATCTGAGAGTCATTCAGGGTCTTTTTCAAAATCCCTGTAGGCTGTCATGTGCCCTTTAGTGAGGAATGGCTTATGACTGGCCACTCTACAATAGAGGCCTGATTGGCGGAGTGCTATAGTGATGGTTGTCCTTATGTAAGGCTCTCCCATCTCCATAAGGGTTCTTGATTACCTGTCTGACCGAGGCTCTTCATACCCAATTACTCAGTTTGGTTGGGTGACCAGATCTAGGAAGCTTTTGGGCACTTTCAGTAAATAACGTGCAGTAAGTTTCTTGTACCCTTCCCCAGATCAGTGTCTTGACACAATCTTGTCTCACAGGTCTATAGATATTTCTCTCTATTTTCACACTGACATGGATTATTTATGGCGATCCTTTATAGAAACAGGTGTGTGCATTTTCTAATTAGGTCCAAAGAATTCAGTTAGGCATAGGTGGACTTCAGTCAAGTTGTAGAAGCATCTCAAGGACCATTGATGAGGGGGATGCACCAAAGCTCAATTTCAAGTGTCATAACAAAGGGTCTGAGTACTGACTATTTAAGAACTCAACTAATGTTATTGATAGTGCATTTCATATTGACATGCCCAAAAACACAACGGTAGGCTGGTTCTTCCACAGAAACAAAAATGTGAGATGAGGAGATATAGCGTTTTTTTTTTAAATAAACACAAATAAAGCCAAATAGAAAAAGTTGACATATAATAAGCATATGAACACCCCAGCGTTTGTAAGTTGAAAATTCGAACCAAAGATTTAGCTGGATTTCACATTTGAGCGATCAGGCCGGTCGCGCATACTTCCGGTTTGGTACACTTTGGATAGCCGGTCAGAAAAACAACACTATATAACTATTTACAACTATATACAAAATATTTTGGTGTGTATGTAAATGTGTGGCGGTTAAGCCAATGTGGGAGTATTGTATCGGTCTCACCGGCTTTATGAGTCAAACCGGGAGCACAATGATTAAAAAAACATCCTGTGATACTGTCCCAATGGTGAGTAATCCAATTTAGCTGAATCTGCAATGAGACAGAAGGATTCACAGTGTTAATGGCGACCGGTCACATGCGTATAAATATGCCTCTTGGCATATTTGCTCTTCTCTTTGAACAGCTGACCACCTTGCATCCCCGGGATTCCCCTCATGATTTGGAGAGAAAGTCTCATGAAAAAGTAAAAAGTAAAACCGCAGAACCAAAACTCATAGGGCCATACATCATATGGAAACTCAAATCATGAGTTTTTAGCTGGTGGTCTGACGTCTTTTGGTACGATGTTGAAAAAGTGAACCAGGACTTTATACCAGCAAATCAAAGCTAATGTAATAAATTATGCTTTGGTCCGAACTACGGTACAAATATGAACACATCTTAAGGCTGCTAACACTAAGGTGGATAATCATGTAACATTTTTAGTTAACATTGTGGTAGGTACATGTGATGTTGCTAACTTCATTTGTTTGGCTCAGTGTAATTTTCAAAGATGTACATTTCCTCTGTGCTTACCTTCTTGCTCTCTTCTTGCTGTTGCAGTTCTTCTGTACACTTTTGCTTGTACATGTATTTCCAGATGTCACTTTGCAAAAGCAACAAAAAAATCCTCATCCTTTGAGTAATTTCTGTTTACTCTAGGGCAATAATTTGCTTACAAAGCAAAGTTATAAATGGAAACAAATTATAGTGATTAATGTGACCATCCCAATAGAGACTGTTCTTACAGTTATATACTGGCAAACTAGACTCTTGTTAGATGTTTATTTTTTACAATTTCTTATGATTTATATTTACTGACTATCTATAACATTAAAACCACATACAGGTGAATTAATTAACTGTGAATTAAATAGCATTGCTTATAAGTTATATACCAGTAAACTAGTAACCGTATCATGGGCACTTAAGTGTCGCCCATGCCTGTAGGGACTAAAGGCCAGCCCGTCTGGTCCAATCCCCCAGAAAAACCAATGCAGCACAAATTGCTGAAAAAAGTAAATGCTGGCCATTATAGAAAGGCACAAGAACATCAAGTGCACCACAGCCCTCTGTGTATGGGCCCCAGGAGGCAAAGAACCCATGGCTGCTGACCTGGCCCGCGAACTCCCCAGATCCCATCAAATCAATCACAGCACCCAAAGAATCTGTTGCAAACGTTCTGGTGCTAGAATGCACACACTGCCCTAGTGGCACAAGGGGATCCCAAAACCTAGGCGGTTTAAATGTAAATGGATTTAATTTAATGGCTGATCAGTGTATATCATCATATTAGTCTTTAATTGGTTACTTTTAAGTAGTCATTTGCATATGTTTTGCATCATATCTGCTTTTTCAGTCTCATTTTATCTATTTCAATGTTTCTTGGGCTTAAATTAAGATGAGATAAAACTTATCATAGCCTGCTCTGTCATTTGAATCAAGCATTAACTTGATTAGTCCTTTATTCACTATTACAGTTAATATTTAATTCTAGAGACGTGGCCAAGAAAGTAGCCCTTTATATTTTAGGTAATAAGTCTGAAGTAATGTAAAGTGGAATTTATATCAGTCAGTTCTTTAATACTTTATCTATATACTGTATATACAGTCCGAAAGCTCGAAATTATTTATACCCCTGGCAAATTCTGACTTAAAGTTACTTTTATTCACCAGCAAGTTTTTTCTTGATTAGAAATGATAGGCATCTTCTCCCAGAAGATATTTAGACGATGTATAAGAAGCATCAATGTTTTTGTCTGCTATCCATTTCACCACCACTTTTGCTGGGTGTTTTGGGTCGTTGTTGTGCTGAAATGTCCACTGGTGCCCAAGGCCAAGTTTCTCTGCAGACTGCCTGATGTTGTTGTTGAGAATGTTGATGTACTGCTCCTTTTTCATGGTGCCGTTTACTGTGATTAGGTTCCCTTATCCTCCGGCTGAACAACACCCCAAAAAACTTTAAGTTCTCACCACCATGTTTGACAGTAGGGATGGTGTTCTTAGGGTTGAAGACTTCTCCTTTTTTACCCCAAAGTCTACATCATTGTGGCCAAACAATAAAATTTTTGTTTCATCTGACCATAAAAAAGACCAGAAGTCTTCTTTTTTGTCCAGATGAGCATTTGCAAAGGACTAGCGGGCTCTTATCTGGAGAAGTGGTTTCCTCCTTGGTCTGCTTCTGTGGAACCCAGCGGTGTGCATTGTCTGTTGGACTGTCTGCCTTGAGATGTTGCCACCAGCTGAGCCCAGATTCATCAGGATGGACTTGGTGGTGATCCTTGGATTCTTGTTTACCTTTCTCACGATCCTCCTGGCCAACACAGGTGTCACTTTTGGCTTCCGACCACGTCCTCTGAGATTTTTCACAGTGCAGAATGTCTTGGATTTTATAATAATACTTTGCACTGTAGCCACTGGAACTTCAAAACGTTTAGATATGGTCTTATAGTCCTTTCCTGACTTGTGAGCAGCCACAATGCGCAGCTGCAGGTCCTTAGTGGGCTCCTTTGTCTTAGAGAGACAGAGAGTTTCTGTTGAGTTTCACCTGTTGAGGTGATTAAAACAGCTTTTCCCAATGAATCAGGGTAATTAGGATGCTTTACAACAGCTAGGTCTATTGGGAATGGTGTAGAACTTTGGATTTTCCTGTAGACTGTAACAGTTTGCAAAGGGTATGAATAATTTTGGACATGCCACTTTTTGTTTAAATGTAAATAAAAGCTGAAAAACATTTTTTTCCACAGTGATGCCTCTTGTACATCGTCTTTTTGTCTTTTGGGATAAGCCTTTGTCATTTCCGTTGCTGGTTGAATAAAAGTAACTTTAAGTCAGAATTTGCCAGGGGTATGAATACTTTCGGGCTTGATTGTGTATATATATAGATATCAATGAGAGTTTCTTATGCAAGCTTTTTGGCTGCTTTAGCTTATTAATTAACATCCCTTTCTCCTGCCAGTTATATGTGGGCAAAAGTTTATGCTGAGTCATTTGAGTCACATGAGTCTGTTTTTAAACTCTCTTCAGTTTAACTGTAATATTAAAGTCATATTCCACTTTAAAGGATTACAGATTATACCTTTTTAAATTACAGCTAAGACCGTTTCAACACAAGAATATAAAAAAATGCCAATACTTGTATGTTTAAATGTAAAATCTGAACTGTTGACGTTTATTTCTAGTGTATTGCCACATAAGAAGATTTTAGATTAGAAAGCCCATCCGTTTTCCATGATAGTTTACTGTAATGTGTAGTTTTGTGGTTACTGGTTTTAATTTAGCAGCAGTGTTGATCTTTCCCTCTAATCACTACTATATGCTACTATATTTTGGTGACTAATGTGGCTGACGCTCTGCCTGTTGGCCTTGATATGTGCAGGCCGTGAACTTTCAGGGCCGTTTAAAGTTCTTGCATGGCCAGAATGAAAGGACTTCTGAGGGCAAACCCATTCCACCTCAGCTGGCCTTATTTGCCCTGGCCTGTCCATCACAGCCTCTGTCCATTCTGGAGATCCGTGCCAGAAATGTCTTCTTCAGGACCAAACACAAACTGGACTTTACTCCAACTGGATGTGATGCCAAGTGAGTGATACACTTCATTTAGTACTCAGGAATGTTGTAAGGGGATGAATTTGATTCCTTTTTGCTTGATTGTTGTCTGTGAAATTTTATTAATTCATTCATTCTTTCTCATTTTTATTATTTTGAAAGTGTGAGAGGAGTTTTTGCCATTAGAGTTTCCATTTAATAAACAAAACCACCAGGATTATTAAATGTAGCATTCACTGACTTTTCTATTTAAGAAGAATATATGACACACCACTTGATAAAAATGTCATTTATCACTTCGGTCCTATCAAGTGCTTTTCATACTGGCCGCTAGCAGCATACTACTATCTACAACAGTTCAGCAGTCATACTATCTACAACACCCTGACTCATCCAGATGATAACTCTTTTTCCCTTAATTTTTTTTTTTTTTTTTAAAGTATTCTTTACAAGGCCATTCATTTTTTCCTGTTTGACTCTGCACAGGGGGAAGATTGTGCTGGGCTACACAGACGCAGAGCTGTGCTACCGTGGTACAGGCTACCAATTTATTCATGCAGCAGACATACTATACTGTGCAGAGAATCACATACGCAGTAAGTTCCTAGGCTGCTTGTTGAACACATTCAGTTATGTACCTGATACGATGTCAATAAAGGACAGGAAGGTCACTTGTCCTGTGCTGTGTTTTGAATTGTAATACCAGGTCAGTAGTATGCACATTTTTTTCCTTTGCAGTGATAAAGACAGGTGAGAGTGGGTTGACTGCGTTTAGGCTGCTTACCAAACAGAAGGGTTGGGTTTGGGTGCAGGCTAATGCCAGACTCATCTACAAAAACGGCCAACCTGATTTCATCATTGCCTCTCAAAGAGTACTCACGTAGGTCGCATTCATCCTTACTATTTTAGTGCAAATATTTTTTATACCAAAAGTACTGCATATCAAATGCATTTAGTTAAACTCATGGTTACATATTTTTCTTGTGTAGGGATGAAGAAGGAGAAGAGACCCTGAAGAAACGCAGCCTCATGCTCCCCTTCAATTTCACCACAGGAGAGGCTGTTCTGTATGACATGAACCCAACTACATCCTTTAGTGGCACTCCCTCTGGCTCAGAATCTATTGCATCTGGTGCTCCAGGAGACAGTAACCAACAGAAACTCCCTGGTGGACTAGATCCCAACTCTCTCCTGGGCTCCATGCTGAAACAAGATGAGTCTATCTATGCATCTCCTTTAGGTTCAGATGAGCCAAGGAGAGCTCGGAACCCTGAGGAAGATGAGGAAGAGCTTGGTGGGATCTTTTCCAGTAACTGGCACAAGAACGTTCTTTCACTCCCTGAGAACTCTCTCTTTAAACCAGATCCTGCCATCAGCTCCAGAAGGGAAGAGAGCAACTGTGAGCTCATGAGCTTCATGGGGAGTCTAGGGATCACCCCAGAAGACTTAAAACTTCTACGACAAGAAGAGCTGTTCCTTAACATAGAGCTAGATGATCGATATGGCTTTGAAGACTTCACTGATGATGTTCTCTCCTATGTGCAAGAGTCTCTTAGGAAGAAGGCAGACTTTGCGCTTTCTAGCAGCGTCCAGGGCAATCTGGAGGAGAGATGTCTCTCTAGTATTGCACCTCAACCACAGCTTCCATCACAGCCAGCACTGATCCCATGGCCACAGGGTCAACGGCTAGTTTTACCCTCTCCTTTATTGTCACAGTCCGAGGAACAGCACTCGTCTTTTCTTGTCGAACCTCCAGCGCCAAAGATTCAGCAGTTTTTACCAAAGCAATCCTATTCACAGCTGTCTTCTATGCAGGATAGGCAACAAAATTATCAGGGATCTCTTCAAGTACAGTCTCATCCATATGAAAAGCCAATCTTAACACAGCCTGCACTTCAGTTAAATCCACATCGTCAGGCTTCTCATCCTGTGAATCACAAACATGTGTACCAAACTGAGCCTTCATGCTTCTTTTGCCCCGAGAAGCATGTGTATCATAGACTGAAGCATGCTGAGGTGAATTGCAGTGGCAGTCTCTCTGTTACAGAGAGCAGCTCAATTGACCAGCAACTACCAGCTGAATTACAGTCTGAATTTCAGCAACATGGAAACTTTTACCTGGAAACCAATCATTTTCCTCAGGGATTTAACTATGCGAACCAAGTAAACACCGTGTCTATGAACTGCAACCAAGAACTACCCCCCTCCTACGTTCCTACATGGCTCTCACAAGCGGACGAGTATGCAGAGGAGCTGCTACCCTGCTTGTATACTGAGGGTCAGGAGAAGCATCGGCAGACTGGTGAGCTTCATGGAGGAAGTCATCTCTGTGCACAGTCTAGTCTCAATCATAGCATTCATATCCAGCAGCCCTACACAGGCCAGGTAAGAGTATAGCGTATTTGACTAAAATGCATTTTTTTGATAACTGGATGTTTGTATTCAACACCTCTCATGTACAAACGGGTTAGGGATAGGTTGCCATTGCTGTGCCATTGAGCAAACCCTGTCTGTTCCAGCAGTGCAGTATCATGGCTGAGCCTGCGCTCTGACCCCAGCTATGCTGTGATATGTGAAGAAAGAATTTCACTGTGCAGTAATGTACAGTATATGTGACAGATAAAGATAATCTAAAAACTTACATTTGGGTTGGTACCTAATGGTGCTTGTGGATTAGTGCCACCACTGGAGTGTGGAGCAGAAGCCTGGCAGGAAAAAGGTCATTCACAGATGTTTGTGAAATCATGTATGTAGAAGACAGTAGGAATGAGGTATGACGAGGAAATGCTAGCTGGTCAGTGGGAATCTGTTGTGGTTGCTCAAATTGTGGTTACTGACCTCAAGGAAGCAGGCAGCTCGGTTGCATTTGTGAATTGACATTTGAGAAATCTTGCCTTTAGTACTGAGTCTACTGTTCTTATTTATTTATAAAAGTATATAAGTATTTCTAGTTCTTACACTCGCTGTTTCAGAATTTAAAACTTGTCTCCTGTTTCCTTATTTCAGAACGGTACACTTGGAAACCTGCAGGGGAGCTTCGAAGAGGATGGTATCGGTGGGCTCATAGCACAGCCTCCCCAGCAGCATTCTAGCGACAGCAGGCCATATCCAGACCTGTCAATGGGATACATGTGAACTTACAGCTATATAACTTGTGTGTTGTGTAGAGCAGAGAATGAGGAGCTCTCAGCCTAGCAGTTATCATGTTAGGAGATGTAAGGACGAGACTCAATTTCAGTCAGGACTTTAAACAGAGCAATAATGAAAGGAAAGAATAAAGGAAAAGAAAAGAATAGAGATAGAGGGAGTGGGAAAAGAGGCGGGTGTGTAAGAGTTTCGAAGCAGCAGCAGACAAGTACAGAAGTAAAAAGCTGCTGGAATTGAGCAAAAATATTGAATATTGAACTGAGCTGTGAGTTAACCCCAGTCAGGTCCAGAAATAGAAGGTATCCCTGTGTGTGTGTGTGTGTGTGTGTGTGTGTGTGTGTGTGTGTGTGTGTGTGTGTTTTATGTGGGTAAAATTGCACTTATGGTACAAGAGGCTAAAGCACATTTTCCATTATTCTATGGAAACTAATTAGGTTTTTATCATGGAATATGATTTAACATTATTCATTTACGTCTGATGTGGACTGCTGTGTTTTACTGTTTTTTTTTATATTTTTTTTTATTTAATTTTTTTTAGATAAGTGAGGCCAAATATTTTACCTGGATAAAATTGTGAATTCTTCCTTTGGTAAACTGTGATATTTTTACAAAGCAAGCAACAATCATGCTTCTGCAGTATTGTGCACTGTAGTCATTTTGAGAAGTCAAGGGGTTTGAGCATTGTATAGAATTATGCTGCTTCACTTAAATCATTAACATGAATAATAGAAGTTAAGTTGTAATGATTCACCAACGTGTGTCTGTGGTATTTCGTCAGCACTGTTTATATGAAAATACATTGGTAGCTGGATATTATAATAATCTGAGAATCTTCTATCTTTGATAATCATCTTAGCAATATGTTTCATACAGTAATTTAACACTTTGTAATTTGTTGCACTTTGGATTGTTAAAACATGCTAACACTTTTGAAGCACTTTTGAACAGGTATCTGTGAGCTCAGTGACTTGTATGTGCAGTAGGAATAAGAGTGTTCTTAACATGTTCATTCATCTACAATAACCGCTTTATCCTGGTCCAGACCCTGTCCTACTTGCTTGCTGCAAAAGTTGGAGTACAATAGTAGGTATGCACAGATTTGACCTAAGAGCAACATAACCACTGGCATGTTTTTTTGAGGTTACTCAGGGGCACATGGAGAACATGTGACACATCATACAGACATTACACCTAGGTCAGGCATGAACCAGGGACCCTGGAGCTGTGAGGCAGCATCACAGTGCTGCACCACTGTGCTACTTTTATATACATTCCTTTAAAGACCAGGGAATATTTGTACTATTTGGTTGGATGACCACTGCATTAATGTGTTATTGTATGAATTAAATAATAATAATTCATTGAACAATGACAGTATCGGAGTAAATTACTTAAGAATTTGGAAATTAAAATTTCTCTCGTTGTTGTTTAAAACTATTTATTTCTGTATAAATTACATATCTGATCCATCACTAAATGTAATATTGATTTAAATATTGAAATGTATTATTATTTTTAATTTTATTTTGTTGTATTTGCTAATTTTCTAATCATCTAAAATTTTCTCAGACTGTCTCTACTCAATGTTGCACTTTGGATTTATTATTAAAGTTGCTCCTTACCCTGGACCATAAAAAATGGTAGGGGATGATAAATAGTTTAGTCAAATAAGTAATAAAAAAAAGAATAGTGTATGTGCAACTATAATATGTGTTAATCATACTTTGTGCTATGATATGATACATATGATATGTGATATTATATTATAGTCTCACATTTTACACTTTCACACAACATTCAACAATTTGTCCTCATGCAGCGGTGTCTTGGAATAATTAAGGTGTTTTTTAAATCATCTGTCTCTATGGCAAATGTTTGTTCTTGTAGATGTGTATCGTTATTTTTACTCTTACCTCTTTTCCATCTGACTGAGATTAAACTGACTGAAAACAATATTGACTCTTTTTTTTTTTTTTTGTCAGTTCAGTAATAAACCGCTATTCCACAAATGATTGGGTTAAACATTACAGAGTATGGTGATATTCCATTAAATATTTTAAAGATATTTAAAATAAAGTACAGTATCTATCTATCTATCTATCTATCGTTTCTCCACAGAGGTTATACACATAACACTCTCAGTTCAGGTACTGTACACCTCAAACTGCTGTGGATATGTTTGCTCCAACGATCCGTGTTGGAGCCTCCTCAACTCCACCTCCAGGCAGACTCGATTCCCGTCTCTGTGTGCATGGAGTCTGCATGTTTTCCCTGTGCTTAGTGGGTTTCCTCCGGGTACTCCGGTTTCCTCCCACAGTCCAAAGACATGCAGATTAGGCTAATTGGCGTTCTCAAATGGTCCGTAGTGTGTGAATGTGAGTGTATGTGTGTGTGCCCTGCGATGGACTGGCACTCTGTCCAGGGTGTACCCCGCCTCATCTCCAGGCCCCTCACGACCCTGAATACAGATTTAAGCGGTATAGGCGATGAAAGAAAGAGTAAGTGAGTGATTGGATGACCTGTATAGCCACACCCACCTTGAAGGAAAACACTATATAGTCGTCCAAAGAAGTGCCTTCCTTCTGTGAGTTGGTCCTATGAGTACACTAAAATCAAGAGCTGCCTAGAACAAGACCGCGAACTGCGTCTCTGCACACACGGCCTTTTTGTTCTTTTCTGAGACATGGTTCACATTCACAATGCCTCTTACACACAGTCTAATCCGTCCCATGTGAACCAGAGTTTCCAATGACAACACCATGACCAGCACTTTTTGAGGTTCTGAGACCTCCACATGACAGCTGTAATTTGATTAGGCTTCTTGTGTGATTCTGGCGTATTTTTCCTCCGGAGCGATGAATGACGCAGTCAGTTATTTCAGTCAAAAGACTGTCTGTCTGCGTGGTTACACTTTGTGTCACTTTTGTGGTTACTGTGATCATAAAGCCAACAAAAGAACCACAAGTTGAAGAGCAGTGGCTCCATCTAATGGCTGCAGAGATGTTCACACAATCCGAGCTAAATGTTTTTCCACATAGATGCAGCGCTTACATTAGTTGATTGCTTTATTTTGTGTGAAAACTTGTAACTATTGTGCTCTGTGTAAGTGACTCGACTTATTAAGGAACCACATAATGACAAGCTTGATGCAGATGAGTACAGCTTCTGTGTACAGTTTTTCCATGTTTTTTTTTTATGATTCAAGATCTTGCCTTTTCCCCCTGGGGTAATGATTAGGAAATTCAGTCGTAGGAAGCCGCACAACCTTATCCACATGCCAGTAATTACTACACACTGAAATAGACAATGGCATTATGTAAATGGTTTGAGTGCAGCCGATTTTCCTGTGGGAAAACATACAGGCTGGTCGAGAGACCGAAGAGAAAGAGCAAGAAAGAAGGATACTGTATGTGAATGTGGTTTGTTTAAGGAAGCAACTACATAATGCTTCATTACTTACACTTTGAAACCTTAAGAGTGTCACTATACGGTGCAGTCATTGTGTTATTACAGTACATACGATGTATAATTGTTATGCTATATGTGTAATATTTCGCAGTTCCATACAGTATACTATTTTGGTGGAGGGAAAGAAAAAAAAAACGTTTAAAACGTTGTTATTGTTTTGTACACATGATGGTTATGCAAGTCCAGGAGAAACAAATGTCGGATGGGAGCTGCTGAACGTGACGGGGGATTTAAATGGGGGTGATTCTTGGGAATACCCGAATGTAGAAACCAGACTGACGCACCGCCAGCCGAAGAGGAACCACGGGAAATGCAAACCACACGAAAACAGGCTGCTCTAGACCGGAGTCGGCCGTCACCCTGGATATCTAGTATTACACAAGTTCAAATCATGTCAGCCTGAACCCATGACTGACTGCAAGCTGGTGGCATTTTACTCACAATAAATAGGTTTATAAGGAATGTGGAGATTTTCTGCTTAAGCCCTTTTTATTAATGGCCTTCACAAGGGTCTTACTGAAGAAAGAATCTAAGAAATGAAGTTTTTTTTTGTTTTTGTTTTTGTCAATAACACCTTGTTTAGATTTAGACACATCATTCCCCACTCATGCAATTGCATAGCCTAGATGTACAATAACAATTGGCACCCCGTCCAAGGTGTATCCCGCCTACTGTAAGTCTCCTGGTATAGGCTCCAGGCCACCTGCGACCCTTAATGCAGGATAAAGCGGTATAGACAATGAGTGAGCGAGCGATTGACCACTCTTGTACCTGCATAGCCTAGATGTACGGTAACTATTAATATGAGTATTATTAATGATTTCATCCACTCTGGCTTAGTGGTTAGCACGGTCGCCTTGCACCTCCAGGGTCCGGATTCGATGTTTTTGGTTGTGCATGGAGCTTACATGTTCTCATGTGATTCTACATTCTCCTTAGTGTGTTTTCTCCACTTTCCTCCCACAGTCCAAAGTGTTTGTGTGCCCAGTGATGTGCCCTAAGTTTCCCGGGATAGTGCTCCAGGCCCCCTGCGACCCTGTATACAGGATTAAGCGATACAGACAATGAGCGATTGAGCATCTATTCTGTGAACGTTTCTAGAAGCCTGCTAGATTTCAGTTGAGTGTTTCTGTCATTCGTCACTACACACAATACCAACTGTAACTTTATCTGAACCACACAGAAGGACAGAATTAAGAGTTCAGGGATAACCCTGAAAAAGGTTTCAGATTGTCCAAACAAATGATATGATCTCATGTTACAGTAAGGAAGAGCTGGAGAGTAGGAAATGAAAGTGACAGTGAGGCAGTTAAAGGGAAGGATCAGGCATTCGAACATGATGAGATACTAGTGCACTCTCTGGAAAAATAGAAATAAGTCATAGATGGCAGAAAAAGAAAAAAGAAAGAAAGAAGAGGCCTGTTAAAGCATTTGTGTAAATTTAGATCTGTAACTGCTGATCTGTTTTTGGCTGTTTTTTTTTCTAAAGGTTACCAGTCAAGACTGGATATATAACTCACTTGACACATGTCATCAGAATATTTTCCCATTGTTTTGGTAAATTGTGAGAAGTTCCATGATGTTGTAGGTATGAATCACACACAGGGTTTAAATGCTGGGGGAATTTTTGGCCATTCAGCAGAATGATGAAATCAGTTCAGTGGTAGCATTTATCTTAGATTATAACAGTAAGTCCAGTTAATAATAGGAGACTGTTGTTTTATGGTACTTCGAGAACATCTGCCTCATCTATCTTTCTCAGTGGTGGTCCATTTTTATCGTGCCGAGTACATTTAAGTACCCTGTGCTTGAGACCTGCTCGATGTCTGAAGGGTTATGTTCAAAAAATGTTTTTAAACCACTCACAAGCCATAGCCTCACACTCTTCAGTTCAGCTTGGGATATTCCCAGGCCGTCATTCTGAGAAATTGCAAACAGCTGGCAAGAAGACATCATAGACTCTCTCTCTCCCTCTCTCTCTCTCACTGACCACAGACCACTATGACCCTCTTAGCAATTCTATATAGAAGAGAATCAGACCCAGAATACTAATGACACACATCACTGTTAGTGATTCTGAAGCCACCTTTGATTAAGCGATGCACATGTAAAGTAACACAGGACCACCATCCTAACCAACCTGACTGGCAGGCTGGTCCTGGGGCGTTGTGAAGAATTTATAAGTAGCCCAACAGAAGCTCTGGAGGCGCACGAGACAGAACGGAATGTCTTTGAAGTGACACATGAAATCCTGAATACCTCCGACAGCTGTGGATTTATGACAATGACAAATCTGCATAAAATCAGAGCTAATGGTGTGTCCATCCAGCTTCTGGAGAGATAAAAGTGTTCCAGTCCTCCTGCTGTCCCAGCAGCCGTCACTGGCTGGACAAAGTACAGTACAATTAGAAATGGCTGGCACTCTCTTTTCGCTTCAGGTGCAGATGCTTTTATAAAAAAAATCCAGATTGGCAGTTTGTAATACTGGCCTGAATGGTTTGATGTCCCCCTGAAATGATTTATCAAATAAATAAATAAAATAATAATAAAAAAAATAATAATAACAATATGTTTTTTTTCATGGTTTAGACAGAAGGTGGCAGTATTTCTCTTTTCTATGTCCTGGGAATGTATTTCAGCAACAGGTGTGTGTGTGTGTGTGTGTGTGTGTGTGTGTGTGTGTGTGTGTGATTGGGAGAGAGAGTGTGCACAATAATATTACTGAAAAAACTGTTCCTAAACTCCGTAATTTGGAAAATGATTGATTTAAAAATAAGGTAAAAAACATCATGCACTCCTGGTATTTGAGCTGAAACACTACTTGGCGCTTGTGTACAGTATGTACAGTACAACCAGCACTACTACTAATACTGCTATTACAAAGAGTTGCACCTTCCTCTTTCCTTCCTGCACAGTGCACAGCGAGGCCGTGGGGAAATGCTCAGCCTCAGCCTGAGACTCTGCTCCAGACACAATGCCGAGCCAGAATAAACACTACCACAGCATTCCTCCACCTGCACAAACCAGCACTCCCTGCCTCCCACTCCTACAACATGTCCTCTACACAATAAACTACCCCATTTATTACACTATTTGTGCTTTATAAAAAATAAAAATAAAAAACTAACAAAAACAAAACAAAACAAAACAGCAATACAAAAATGATTCATGACTGAAGACCGAATGGAATGTGTGCTGCTGGGATTTATTCATTTCATGTACGCTTCTTGCGAACTAATCATGGGACTGTGTCATCGAACCAAACGAGGGAGTCGGGATGAGAGACAGGAATGCAAGCGTTTCCTGAGATAAAAAGCAGAGACATGGACACAAGTAGAGCTTTTGATTAGAGATAAAGACATGAAGTACAGACCTGAGTCAACATGCACCAGACATTAATGGACTTAGCCAAGAGATCAGTCCTGAATCTTGGCCAATAATCACAAAAGCACAGAAGTAATGGTAGTAAAATAATACTTATTTGCTTCTTCTTTTTTTGTGAGGTGGGAGGGGAGGGGGTCGGAAAGGGAATGTTGCAGAAATTCCAATACAGTCTTGCTATTTTGTTTTTTTTAATTTCATCTCTATAATGGTTTGGCGCTAACATGGGCATGGCTCAGGTGCTTAAAGCTTTGGGTGGCTAATCGATCTAGGATGGGGTCTGACCCCCACCCCTAATAGGTTGCCACTATCATGCCTATGCAACCCAACCACTACAATACAGTGCCAGTCCCATGCCAGGGTAGAAAATAGAAAGGTTGTGCCAGATCCTGTGGATCAAATGATCTGATGCAATGACCCCCAGGATAAAAGGGACTAAAGCCCTAGAAAAAGGGTTTGGTTTTAAGTTGATGTTTATCGATACAGCAGTGTACTTTAGCCTGATAAGTAGCTTAAGGTTTTTTTTTTTTTTTTTTTTTTTTGTACCAGAAGATACATTTTAATGATCATATTCTCTACAATGTATTTATCAACAGCACAGTCTATCCAAAGAAAAAAAAAAAGAAAAAAAGGTATCATTATTTAATCTAGCAAGTCATGTCTCTTGTATTCGACAGATATTCAAGCCTTTGTACTGACAAGCTAACAGATATGACTGGAGATTATGTGTAGTGTGATTCAGCATTTTTATCTTTTGTGTTTACACATTGTAGATTCACTCATATTTTTTTCTTCTTTTGAACGAATTTCTTTAAAAAATAGCACTTAAAATTGGTTCATTCGCTTGCATATTATCATGGCAATATACTGGAGTAAAGGCTAGTTAAACTGTAGCTTGCTAGCTGTTAGCTCAGGAAAGAAAGTGTTTGTTTAAGTGTTTGAGACATGTAATACACACTTTGGACACTTAATGTTAACTTAAACATGTTAACTGGAGGTCACTATGATGTACAGGGTCTCGCTGCTTGTGAGATGGGTGCTACTAGTCTTATCCGTCACGAGCTATTGGTTTTGATTAATAAAACCTGGCTAATGCTAGCTAGGGAAAGAACATGCAGGTCAGAGAGCTACAAAATGAAGAAGAAGAAGAAGAAGGAAAAAAAAAGCTAATTTCACACACATTTAGATAACATTGGAATTTCAATACTTTTAACATAGAAATATGATAAATAAAATCAAGGATGCTCTAAAGTGGTAAAGAAATAATTACCAAGCAGATCTAAAGGGAAAATATCCTTTACGCTGCCCTATTCTTTCCAGGTTCTGTCCTTCTGTCGAGATCCATGAAGACATGGCTTGCCAAGGCTGGAGTGAAAGAACACAAGTGATTCGCACAAAGCTTAATCTTTCGGATTAATTGGAGCACAGACTGCACATCAATATCAGCCCTAACCCAACATCAGCGCCAGACCTCACTAATGCTCTTGTGGCTGAATGAGCACGGATCCTCATCGGCACGATGCACAAGCTAGTGGAAAGCGTGGAGGTTATTTGCACAAATGGTGTGATAGTCAGATCTTTTGAGAAAAGAAAGAGATAAAAAATACATTTGTTTAGCATGAATAATCCTAGTAGTTCTAGGAAAATGAACTCTGAATATCCTCACATTATCATGGTGGGCTGTGACAGTCTAAGTGTGAGTTAGTGAATGTGTAGTGAGTGAGAGGCAGATTCTGACTCACTCTCCACATGGCTAGTGTGTCTCAGATCTGTCAACTCACCATAAGGCTGAGGAAAAGGGAATTACTAAGCTTTCATGTACTAACCTTGGTAACAAAAAACAAAACTGCGTGACCATATCCCCATTGGATAGTCACTTCCTCTGGAATCTACTGCGTGACTTACTGTGTGCCTGGGTTGTGACAGAACATGTGTGGTTTGAAACCATGACCTTTGAGTCCATCTTGCTGAAGTGAGAAGTGAACCATTTCGCTCAAAGTGACACTGACTCAGTAGAGTGCTGCCACGGAGATGAAGGATGGTAAGTTGTGTGCAGGATTTTTGACTTTTGCATAATTTATGTATACAGTAGATGAATCTTACTTATTGGTGATTAATAATGTGAAATTAGCTGACTATATTAAAAAAAAGAAATGTTTTGTCTGTAAGTTGGTCAGAACTCGCTGTTTCAATTGTATTTTTACGTTTAATATATTGGAGGACCAGAATGTCCAGTTTTTTTTTTTTTAATGAAGGTGTTCACCTTTGTTGCAGGCAGACATGCATGTGGGTTTCAACCTGAAATAATAATATCACCATATTACATTAAAGCT
>JAAGKR010000093.1:0-64930 GCA_011419295.1 Clarias macrocephalus
GTGCACCTATTATGCACAATATTTATTAGACATTCAGATAGGTCTCTGTTGTGTGTCTATGAAACAAAAGATGTGAGACAAAAACATTGCCTGCTTCTTGTCATGTTTCTATTTTGGTATTGGCTGGGGTTCAACCAAGTCAGTTAGATTTTTCCCCCTAATGTGACCTCATAAGAAATAAATAAAAGGATTTTGCCGTTAAAAAAAAAAAATGCATTATTGTATTTCGGCTGGAGCGTTAACAGACACATTTTTGGAGGACCTCTGAGACCTAGTGTAAAATATGGGACCTTAAAGTCAATATCTTATTTTCAGTGTAATATTTTACATTTTAATGCAATTTCCAAGCTCATCTCCCTGTGCACAGCTGGTGAATAATTTCTAAAGTTGCGTCATGCGCCGTGTTATCCGTCTTTCAAAGTGAGCACTACTTAATTCTTAACTACAAATTCTGTACATTCTAAAGCTTGACACTTTGGGTGCAGTAGGTACAGGAGAAGGCAGAGAGGAAAAAAGAAAAGAGGAAGTTTGGGGGGGGGGGGGGGATGGGTTGGATGATTGTTTACCCCCAAAGAAACTCAAGTCTGGCCTATTACAGGTCCATAAATCTCCTGGCACTTAGAACCACTCAGCCAATCTCATGCTCCAATGATCAGCTCAGTCTGCACTTTGAAGGCAATCAACAGCTCCACCTATCAGAGTGCAAAACGAGGATGATCATTTCATACCCTTTGTTTTTCTCATGGACATTTTTCTTTCTCTGTAAATCCCCTCAAGCCTGCTGAATTCAATTGTTAAATGCTGAGTAGGGTTTATCTGTCGTGTGCCTAATTCTAGACTTATGACGTTTTGTTGCATGCTGTGGTGGGAAAATGTGGCCTGCTATGATGATGATGATGATGATGTTTTACAAGAATGACCGAGACTGAGTGTAATATCAGTCATGCTAACAGTTCCTCATCCTCAGCTACAACACTCGATTTCAGAATTGAAAGTGGGATTTTTTTAAATCATATGTGCAGTTTTTTTTTTTTTTTTTTTTTTTTTTGTCATGCAATATTTTCCAGACAGTTAGGCTATTGATGTTTTCATATGCACCAATTAGGATAATTTTTATCTGCATATTTAGATTTTGACACTGCACAAGTATGCTGGAACAGATGCAGAGTAATGGGGGGGGGGGGGGAGCTGGAACCTCTTCCACAGAACTCAGAGCACAAGGTGAGGGACACCCTGGATGTGGTAGCCAATCATACAGCGTAACCACACACAGACTTAAGAACCCAATCATACACTATGGAAAAAATTTAAAACATCATTCAGCCTACAACATGTGACTTTGGATTGTGGGATGAAACAAACTACCCAAAGGAAACCCACAAAGGTCATACAAAAGTCTCGCCGATGTGTGTCGACCGGACCGTGGAGGCTTCAGACATTTGGATTTCTGGATACTTCAAGTAGATGCAAATAGATCATTACTTCTAAAATGCGTTACCACTATTTTTGAACACATGCAAATTTTTCCCCAGTCAAGCAATGTGATGAAATCTCCACAGACATACACACAACACTGGAGGTTCAAGGTGATACTAACTACTAAAGCCACCATGCTGCCACTAAGCCACCAATCGAAGCCTAATTCACTGGCTGGGCGGATACCACAATTGCTGCAAATGCATTGCACAGTGACATACTGCTAATGAAGGTGGTCTTTCTTTGTCCCATGACCTTCAGGTAGGCATATAAAAGTAAACACCAATCCTGATCAATAATAGTCCTGTAGGGGCCCAATACAAATGTACATCTCTTGTCTTAACCCTTAACACTTGTTGCACGGATCAGTGCAAGCAGCACAGCATTGGTCAATGAACAGTTAAAAAAAAATACTTATACAAAAGTCCTGCCGATGTGTGTCGACCGTGGAGGCTTCAGACATTTGGGTTTTTGGATACTTCAAGTAGATGCAAATAGATCATTACTTCTAAAATGCATAACCACTATTTTTGATCACAGACACATTTTTGCCCAGTCATGTTTGTATAGTATTTGTATTTCTTTATATTCTCTAGGTTTTGCTGAGAAAAAAAAAAGATATGCCACTCTATACTGCACAAGCCTGACCCCATATATATTTATAATAAATGTGTGTGTGTATATATATATAATCTTTTTTTTTTAATGTTCTGGGTTTTAACGGCCACCCAAATAGTTTGTGTATTCTCTAACACCCCATGAGTAATTCAGCTAAATAAGAGACATTTTATCTTTCAATGCAGCTTTTGCCCATGTACAGATAAAACATTTGAGTATTTCACAGCTTGAATGTTCAATATTTTATGAAACGCTTTTGTTTCTGCAACACAGACGTGATCCAGTAAAAGGGGAGAAGAAGTGAACAGGGGATTGTTTCTCTTACATTCTGAACAATTGCAAGCTTTTCTGATGATAAAATATAGCCATCTGTAGCTGACGAACCGAATCCTCAATCAGAATTCCTGTGATATCAAGCTGATCTTTTCTATCTTTGTAGGAATTTGTGAGCATAATTGGTCTACTGCTAATTAATATTAATATTATCATCATTCATTGTCCTCCTAAGTGGCAAATGACAAAATAGTGGAGTTAAATTTGCTTCAAATGCCTAATTTTCAAATAAAGTAACATCATTTAAAATACTATTTTAGATGTTTTAACTAAGGAGGATCTTCTTTGCATGTGTAACTGCACCCTGTCATGCAATAAAAGTCTTAGCTGTCATTGCATACTATTACATTAATATGGATATCCATTGCCCTTTAGACAATGATACTTAAATATGGATGAAAAGAGAAATGTAATTTGAGGTTTGATTTGTATCCCTGCTGTCCATCTTATGGTTTAATTTATAGTTTGTTCCAAAGGTCACAAGAAAAATATTTTGACAGGATTAAAACCTAAAAATCCTCATAAAACAGATGAGAAAAGAGATTAGCCAACTGGAGCAGCTGCTTACCAAATTGAATTGAATGTGGTTTGTGTTTTACTTTTTACTGTACATGCACACACTGACACCATGCAGTTTTCCGTCATTTTTAAGACTTTTGTTTTGTAATAGTTGAAACAGGAGAGCACTGAGAAGAAGGATTAGTTATAAAGTAACAACCACTGCTAAAGCATGCATGATGTCATTGAAGCTAGAGTGAAGAGCAAGCATGGCATCATTGAAGCTAGAGTGAAGAGCAAGCATGGCATCAGTGAAGCTGGTTTGTGAACCACACATCAGTGAAGCTAGGGAGCGCTGCAGGCATGACATCCTCAAATCCTGGACAGGGTGCCAACATGACGCACCAGAAGCTTGAGTGTGGAGCACACAGGACAAGGTTCACTGTAGGCATGAAACTCTGGAACCTGGCAGGGATGCCGGGATGATGCTCTAGAAGTTCGACATTAGCAAAGCTTTGCTGCACTGCAAAGACTATGTGCTTGAAGCCAAGTGAAAGTGCAAGTATGCCGCCAGGTGGTGGAAGAAGCACACAGTTCTCAAGTACAACTGGTGATGACAGCAGTACCTCCTTGGAACAAGAGAGTTAGGTTGAAATAGTGAAATGATTGGTAGTGATGGGTAAGAGTCTGGCTGAGATTCTGCAGGGTAGGCTCAAGCAATCTTGGGCAGAACAGGGCATACACCAGGTAGAGCATAGAATAATTAAAGCACAGCACAGACCATGGCATGATCCAGGCATAGCTTGGACTCGAACAGGGCATGGTTTTGGGTTAAAATAGAATAATACGTGGCTCACATGGCAGACACGAACAGGGCTCAGGTAAAACAGGGCCACTCTTTGGGTCTATTTTAGTGCTCACAGAAGTAGCAAGCCTTAGAATAGACATGATTCAAACATAACAGGGAAAAGTGAGGACTTGGCTCTGGTTCTGGGCTGTCTCCCTATTGACCTCCATCTGAAGCTAGGCCAGTGATGTATGAGAAGCATCTTCACCATGCACATTGGCATTTTCTTCTCCATTCTCATTTTAGAGCACCATGTGGGATTTAACATTGATTTCTTTTGTGCGCGCCATACTGTTGCCACCTTGACGCCGGATCTTGAAGGAATGCCTGCTGATTTCAATCGCCTCACCGATTCTGGAGTCATAACTCCATCTGAAAATACATTATAGGACAGCCCATTGTCTACACTGAAAGATTGATGGTCTTGCATTCCGAGATCGGCAAGGCACAGTGTAAAAGCAGATGGAGACTAATACAACATAAACATATCATCAACAATGGAATAATGAAACAGAACAGGTAGACTGTGAAATGAAAACAACAGCTAATGGAAGCAGACAGTTGCAAGACAACCATCCTGCAAAAACCAGGAGCTTAAATAGTGAATGAGACTGAAAGAGTGAAACAAAAACAGCAGATAATGTTAACATAAAATACCTTAAGACTAACACTGATCTAGAGAAACCCCAAATCCTGTTAGTCCTCAGTTCTCATACTTTTCTATTTTTACAACCGGCTAATAGTGATGTGTTGTAAACAAATGATCCAGCTTTTTAAACCACGTCCTTAATTGTGTAATACCTTTTTCCTCTTTCCTTCACGCAGATCTGTGATAAAGAGTGGCACTACTATGTGATCAACGTGGAGTTTCCTGCTGTGACCCTTTTTGTCGACGGAGTGACCTACGACCCCTACCTAGTAACAGACGATTGGCCAAGTCACCCCTCGCAGATTGATGTGCAGCTGACCGTCGGTGCCTGTTGGCAAGGTGAGGAAATGAGGTCAGGGTTGATTTTTTTTTTGGTTTAATTGGTTTTTGCAAAGATCAGCAAAACTACTTCTTAATGTAATAAAAATTTTTGATTAGAACATGTTGATTGTAACACAATTATTTATACAGTATGCAATCTGTTTTTGTCTTTTTCGACTCGTTTTATATGATCACGACCACCTCAATGACCATTAGAGCTAGGTAACATCATACCAGCTACGGTACTGTCTTAGACAGTTTATTAAAATATTGTTATGTGCCCTATTATTATCAACAGTGACCAAGATTCTTCCAATTCAACTATCTTTTTATATATTATATGATATTATATGACATTATATGATATTATATGATATTATATGATATTATATGATATTATATTATATGCAGTTTGCAATATTAGTTAGCATTATAATGTATTAAATAGTTATTTTTCTTGGCATGAAAGCTTTTAGTAGTCCTAGCTGGAATACCAGTAGAAATGCCATTTTTGGTCCCTTGAAACATAGTAGTTTTTCTTTTCTTTCTTTCTTTCTTTCTTTCTCTCACTCCTTTTTTGCTTAAAAGCCAGCGGCTACAAACCATCAACAAACAAAAAAAAATCGAATTAGTTTCAGCTTTCTGAAACGAGGCTCTCAGCACTCACCTGTTTTTCTTTCTATTTTGCCTCTGGTGGTGATTATTGTGAATCCCAAGACAGGATAGCGAGGAATCGAACTGTTCTCTCACTAGTACACCTCAGCTTCTTGTCTGAACTTCGCTAAGCCACAGTATAGAACCTTTCTGACTTTTAGCATGGATTTAGGACTCCCTTAGGATTCCCTTTGCAGTCAACATAATGACATGAAATGGATTTGAAAGGTCAGGATCCCCATCACTGTTCATGAAAGTCATGAATGGTAGTGGAAGAAAACAAGTATAAAGAATAAAAAAAGAATTTAAAAATAAAATAAAATAAAAAACTTGGCAGTGTGCATGCTAACATATATAGAAATATATTACAAGAAGCACATTTACTATATACAAAACCAGTTATTTAAACTAGCAATCAATCAGATTTGAGAATTCAACCATGCACACATGTAATATAAATATCTACACTGTCCGGCAAAAAAAAAAGGCACAAACTCTAATATTTCATTGGTTATTGCTTTGATTATAGCACTGTATGCCACAGCTTATAGTTTGGATAAAGCTTATGCAATGTCACAACAATTATTTCCATCCAGAGTCTCAATAATTTCTCTCCAACATCTTGGATTAACGATGAGTCTTCTTCAGCACATCTCAATGGGGGTTAAGGTCTGGACTCTGTGGTATTTGAATACTATATTCGAATACTTCCCATCAGGAAAGAAAAAACCTGGTCATACAGTACATCCAGCTGACCTCATTTTTGGGGGGCACATAATGTTGCTGATCCTAGTGCCAACCCGTTGTTTGTCTTTACATTCAAGTCTTTGCATTTGTTCTCTTCCACCTCTCTTCTTACCCTGATTTGTCCATCACTCTGGAACAGGGCAAATCTGGACTCATCAGACCACATGACCCATTCTCCAATGCTCCACAATCTATTCTTTATGCTCCCTAGCAAACTCAAGCATTTACCCTCACTGATAAATGGTTTCCTTAAGGCTACACAGCTGTTTAGTCCCAATTCCTTGAGTTTTGCATTGTGCATGTGGAAATGCTATTACTTTCTAATATCCATTTGTTCTACTGTTGTTGTTTTGTTTTTTCTACAATTTGCTTTGAACAAATGTTTGATCATTGTAGGTTCAGAAATTTGTAGGTTCAGAAATCTCCTTAGTTGTTTTTTTTTTTGTTTTTTTTGCCTGATGCAGGTCAATAAATTCAAACAGTGTAGCATCTTTATTATTATGACCACATAATAAAGATTAATAATTATTATGTCCATTTTTTAAGAAATGAGAAGCTTCTCACTCCATCAGTTAGGGTTAAATAACCTATTGCTAACTGAATCATATTAATCATTGCAGCAATTATCCAATGAAAGGCTCTTAACTATTTGCTTAGTGAAATCCAGGTGGTGACTGTTTTTTGGCTGGGCAGTGTATAACCAAAATGAACAGAAACAGTCTATTAAATCGACTACTGCTACGGCTTTTCTATTTCATAAGCATTTCATCATGTTAAAATTGCTAATGTGCTGCACTCACAAAACAGACATGAGTGGGCAATTTAATTATTTAGAATCTAATTACTTAAATAGCAAGTGTTAAGAACCAGGTATTCATTTTTCATTTTCTGCACAGTTCCAGGCTAGAATAAATTTCTACCCTATCATAAGCGAAATATCCTCACAGCCTGTTCTTTCCTGTTATAAATCAGAGCTCAAGTGCTCCCATGCTCTTCTCCTGAGCTTAGATAACAATTAAATGGTAATTTCTGTCAGAGAAATGATCAGCAGGCCAAGAGGGAGGCTAGATTAGCAGAGTGCTAGTGTCAGCACATTGCAAAAGGAAATACAAACCTCTCCACCCCACTCAATGTATCTGGAGATGGCTAAATTGCACTTGTTTTGTGTGACTTTGTTGTGACTACCCGGCAGGTGGAGAGGTGACGACTCCGCGCTTCACGCAGTACTTCCGCGGAAGTCTCTCAGGACTCACTATCCGTCCTGGGAAGATCGAGACCCAGAAGGTCATCTCCTGTTTACAGGCCTGCAAAGAGGGTTTGGATATCAATTCCATGGAGAGCCTGGGGAAGGGCATCAAGGTGCACGCATAAACAGATGAGGTCATTCACACGAGTATAAATCTTTCAACTTATTCTCCCTCTCACTGTCTGTTTCAGTTCCACTTCAACCCGGCCCAGTCAGTTCTAGTGATGGAAAGTGATGATCTAGAGAGCATTAACACAGCCATGGCAAAGGTCTCCTATATTAACTCGAGGCAGTTCCCGACTCCAGGCTTACGCACGCTACATGTATCCACTACAATGCAGTGAGCAATCATTATTCCATTCTAACAATGGGTATTTCTCTCCAATGCAAGTCTTCACTAAGGGCTTCTTTCCTGTTTGTGTGGTGCAGATGTTTTGGCGAGGACTCATGTATCTCCATCCCAGACATAAAAGCGGTGGTGATGGTGCTGGTGCCCAGTGAACCCCAGATCAGCATCACGGGTTCCGAGCACATGACAATACCCGCAGCGGAGCTCCGAGCCCCTCTTGGGGTAGCACTATTCAAAGAGATCCACATCATCAGTACCGTCACCAGGGGCGATGGGACCTTCAGCTTGGGTATGATATATTCACATGGGCTCATCAACATTGGAACAGAAAAAACATTGTCATGTTTCGTCAGATGAGTCTCGTTTTTCTGTTGCAACATTCAACATTCAAACAACCAAATACATCTGTCCATCCATCCATGCATTTAGAGTGAGTATGTTTCACTCCAAATGCATGAATGGTTACTAAAGAGCATTATTAACAGAGCTTATAATTTGAAACTTGAAATTCAGATAAATTTATTCCCTCTCCTGAGAAGAGTGTAGGTTCTATTTTATGTAGATCACAAGTCTGAATCACATCAAATGCCACAGCCATCTCTACTTACATGTGGGAGCCATAGGGAGCAGAATAGGAGCAAAACATGCTCTCTGGGTGGGAGGAATGTCATACTCATTCTCTCCTGTCAATCCCAGCAACACTAGGAGGTAAACTCATGTATACAGAGGATATTTACGGTTAGTGATTTTCTATGTGTGTATTACGATGCCTTGAGATGCAACATGGACAACAGTTGGCTGGATTCACGTGTCTTAAAGGGGAACACGTTTTCTGAAACAATCTATTTAAAAAGTTGAGTTCTGCTTTCCTAGCAGAACGACACAAATATATAAAATATATAAAAGCTAGCATTTCTGATATTCTTGGAAAATTTAATTTGCCATGTCCCCTTCCAGGTTAGCTTGGAGAGCATGCAGATATAATAGAAACAAAATAAATTAAAGTTATTACCTGGAGGCGTGATAACAACATGACTCACAAAACAGGATGTTTCACGATGACTAGGAAATAAAATGTTCTCAACAACAAACGATACAAGTATACGTTTAGAAACTGTCATGTCCATGGCTCACCGGGTCGCGCACCTTGTTTTATTGGACGCGTTGTTCTCCTTTCCGGAGAAGCAATAGATCACTGAAATTGCATTCATGCACCACACAAAAGGCTCTGGTGATATGTGGTGTATATGGGATATGGAGAGAGCAGTGAATAATGGATAATGTGAATATATGTGAGGCATGACAAAATGGCTACAGGGAGTAGTTTTAAGGTCGTTTTAATATGACTAATATGTGCATGCATGTATGTGTGTGTGTGTGTAGGTCACAGACCTGGAATTCTGGAAGTAATGCACAACCTTGATTACTGTGACGTGTTGGTCATCGGGGAGGAACTGAATCCAGAACATGAGAGTCTGGAGATCCATCATAGCTCTCTCCTGGGGAAACATCTAGATGCCACAAATTCCACCTCTGGCATCTCCATCTATGGTATACAAGACGGCACTTACTCTACTAGATACGTAAATAAAAAAATTAACTCTGAGAAAGCTTTAAATATTAAGCTGACCATTTCCTCGGCTTCCTTCTGACTTTAAATGAATCAATATTGCTTGTACACACTCACTGGCACTATTAGCTACACGTGTTCAACTGCCAATCTAAGCAGCCAATAACGTGACCGCAGCTCAACACATTTGGGGATGTAGACATGGTCAAGGAGATCTGCTGAAGTTCAAAACGAGCATCAGAATGGGGAAGAAAGGTGATTCAAGTGACTTTGAGTGTGGCATTATTGTTGCTGTCAGATGAGCTGGTCAGTGTATTTCCAAAACTGCTGATCTACTGAGATTTTCATGTACTGTACAACCATCTCTAGGGTTTACAGAGAATGGACTGAAATGAAGGAAATATGCAGTGGAAAATACCTCATTGATGTCAGAGGAAAATGGACAGACTGGCTTGAGATAATAAAAAAGAAACAGAACATCTCGTTACAAATGAGGTTTGCTGAAGAGCAACATGTCAACACAACAAATGTTGTGAATGCACAACATGTCGTACCTTGAAGCAGATGGCCTACAGTAGCAGAAGACAACAACAGGTGCCAAATCTGTCAAGTAAGAACAGCAAATTACAGAAGTGCAGAATTCACTTGGGCTCATCAAAATTGGAACAGAAGATTAGAAAAACCTTGTCATGTTTCTTCAGATGAGTCTCGTTTTTCTGTTGTGACATTCAGATGGTAGGGTCAGAATTTGGTGTAAACAACCAAATCCATCCATCCATCCTGCCTTGTATCAGCTGTTCAGCTACAGCCTACTTTAGTAGTATTGTTGTTGACCGTGTCCATCCCTTTATGAAAACAGGATAACGGACCTTGCCACAAAGCAAAAATCTTCTCAAACTGGTTCCTTGAACATGACAATGAATTCACAGTATTCAAATGATATCCACCAGATACCACCAGATCACACAATGTGTGTGTGTGTGTGTGTGTGTGTGTGTGTGTGTGTGTGTGTGTGTGTGTGTGTGTGTGTGTGTGTCTTAGGTGTGGACTCCATGGCAAATTATGAGATGGCTATTCGGCAGGTGAGGTACCGCAACTGGCGGCTGGCCAGCCTGTCTGAAAGAAGATTCAGGCTTAGCTGCTCCGAGCTCAATGGCCGCTACACCAGCAACAACTTTAACCTGGAGGTCAGAGGTCACACCTTGCACTATTTATCATTTCCATCACATGTTCTGACGGTTCAATCGAAATCTTCTCTAACAACAACAATAAGCTCCTGTAAGAAATATGCCATGGGCAAACTTCTTGCAGCACACAGCATCCTACAAATCTTAACTGTTTTTTTATTACTATATATATATTTTTTTTTTTTTCACTTTTAGCTACGGATAGTTCATAGCGTTGATTCTGTGGAACATGTCAATCACATGGCTGTCCAATCCCAGTACATGAGACCAGTGCATGAGCCACTGGTCATCCACGCCAACTCGAAATACATGTCAGGTACGGATACTTTCCAGTTACTCTTCACTTATTGACATTTATTAATAAATAACGTATTCATTTATTGATTAGAATAATTTGTGGCTGCAACATTTTGGTAATATTACCAAAATGTTGCAGCCACAAATTATTTAACTGGACATGTCGCATGGTTGTTCTCTTTTTTTTTTATCTCTTTTGAAATACACATTTTCATGCTTCTTTATTCATAAGTTATTATTTTGAATATAACATTACCACTGTATACCATTATTACTACTGAGTCCTCTTAAAGTTAAACTTAAAGTTGCTGAAGACAAATGAATGAACACACAGTATTACACCACCATGTTATGCATGTTGTTCCCCTAGTAACATGATAAACCCGTGTATAATAATGCATTTTTTCATACACTGGGATGACGAGCCGATTAATCTAAAGCTAGACAAAGGAAGAATATTGCATAACAAGGCCCTCTGTGTTATTTCTGGACCAATTCATAACTGCTGAAGTGGTTTAGACTTTTTAGTAAGTTTAGACATTATGTACTAAAATGTACTTTAATTAAATTTAATGTGAATACATTTTTATATTTAAAAAAAATCCCTGCTTTTCCTTTTTTTTTTTTATTGGCGGGGTTTTAAACAAGCCAATGAGATGTTGGCCCTATCGTGACCTCATAAGAATTAGAACGTAGCCTCCTCTGGTTTGCACATCTCCACACAGTTCTCAGTTCTGGTATTTCATCTGGAGTATTAAGCAACACACTTTGCAGGAGCTACAGTGGAGTCCAAAAGACCTACAGTGGAGTCCAAAAGTGTTGCGACAAAAGTGAAATTTCATGTTTTAATGATGGTATAAAAAAATCTACATAAATAAATAAAAAAATTGTCTGCGCATTGTTCTTTCAATAGTATCTATATGTTTCATACTGTACATTGGAGAACCTGAAACCAGTTTCAGAAAAAGTTCTGTCTGTCTGTATGTATATCCAGCCAGATATTGTCACAACATCATGCAAAACTGGCTAGCATGCAAAAATATATTAAATCTTTTACAGTACTTGGATATCTACCTGAAGTTTAACTGAAATCTAAATGTTGATTTAAAGCAATGTTGTGAACAGTCATTTGCCGGATTTAATAATCTACTTTAAAATAAGCTCCTAATGCGCTTCTTGCTCAATGTAAACAAACACCTGCACCAATGGATAATCTGATATATCTAATATTTTTACCGGGATTCGTTCGTATATTTACTGCTGAAATAACAGCGCTAAAGTTGTATAAGTGAATTTTAACACACTGGAGTCGTTTTAAGACAAAACTTCATCTTTATCCAATCTACTTTTTTGATTTCTCATCTGTGATTTGCTCTCTGATTACCGAACAGGGAGGGTATTTGGCTGACAACGAAAAAAGTACAACTTAGTGTAAACAAGGTGTAAGATACTCAACTTGACAACTTTTCTGCCGTACAGAAAGACATGTGCTTCAACCTGAAATAATATCACTGATTACACCGATCAGCTTATTTTTAGCTTTAATCTTTTAACTATTTTTACAAATTCAATGACGGGGACTTTTGCTAGTTTTAAATAATGGCAATCAAGAAAATAAGAATAATTTGTTATTTGCTACTGCCCTGGCACTGCCCCCTCGACCCTGTATACAGGATAAACCACTTTATATATACTGCATAAATTGAGTGAGTGAATGAGTGTTATTTGATGCAATGAAATTGCTGTTAAACAATCAATATTTAGTATGAAGTTATTGATTCTTCAAAACATGCTGGATCCAGCTGTGCCAAAAAGCTGTCTGTTGTAATCTGGGTTTATGCTATGTAATATATAAGTATATGACATATAAACCTTAATAGAAATTATACAAAGGTATTTGTAAAAAAAAAACATTACCAGACCCATTTCATAAATTTAAGACTTTTCATTAGCAATAGTTGAAATGTTAAAGTCCCTGGCAACATGGTTGTAAAAAGATACCAGAAGTCAGCTCTTGAGTGACAGCGTTGTCTTGGGCAAAATCGACAACTCAGTAATGCCCTAATGCTTGGATATTTGTGTAGGAATGGTGTGTTGAAATTCCACAGAACATGTGCTAGTGATTTTGAGTAAGCGGTGAGTCAGTGTGCGGTGTGTTGGTGTAATTTGTACACATTTCTGGGCGAGGTAGGAACGCACTCTCTATGCACTACCCTGCTAGTTTTCTTTTTTTTTATATATATATAGTTAAAAAAGCTACAAGGTGCAGCAGAGAAGGATACATATCGTGTTTGTATTAATAAAATTAAATTCAAGTTTTCCCACTACCATTACATACATATTTTTTCACAAGATTTTAACACTGTACTTTATCTAAAACTTTACAGTCCATGCATTATAATTTGTCACTTTGTGTATATGTTTGCATGTTCACAGAAACATCTGCAGCTGCTACAGTAATGATCGTGATGTGCATCACTGCCCTGGTGGTCTTCATAGTCCTGGGCATCTATCGCTTTCATGCCGTCTATGTAGAAGGTCTAAAGGAGAAAGAGGATGAATGGAAGGAGCCTGAAATAGCCTGGGATGACACAAACTTCACCATTACTGTCAATCCTATGGAGGTGACTTGCACACTTGTTTTGTTAACCCATCCAGTATGAGTTTTGTTCCCAGAGTATAAGCAGACAGCTTGGATCATGAATCCAAAGACACATGCTGCTTAATTTTTAAGGCTGAGAGGAGAAATAGTTGCATTTGGGTACTGGATAAAAAAAAAATTCTTTCGCGTTTATTTGCCATGGACCGGTAGCTCATGACATCACATTATGGTCCACCATGGAGACTCATTCAGTTTCATTTTTTGTCATTTTTTGACATTAGGGGGAAATGGACTGAAAGACATGTAGCGGGGTAGTGCTCTAATGCCTAGTTTTTGTTAATATCCTAATCCTGTTATTCTCATCAGATAAGAGTGTATTGATGAATGCCTTATTAAAATTCCTGCCACCTTTTTCTTATACCATTTGAACACACATCTTTCGGCTCTCCTTTTCATTCCCTAGATGGCCATCCTAAACATAGTACTGCCTGCTTTAGTCTTCTACAATCCTCTGCTTGGTTGAAAGTCTCTAGAAATCAAATTGAATCGGATCACTGAAAGTGTTAAGAGATCACAGTGTCATTGTGGAAATTGCACAGTTGACGGTGTGATGGTGTTCTTCTCCGCGGTCTTGATAACTAGATCATTAGCTACTGATAACAGCATCCACAGGGTGTCATTTACAATTCAGGAATTGACTGCTACAAAACCGTGGGGTCTGCGGCAGAGGCTCAACACCCAAGTCTATTGACAATGGAAGTGCAGTTGTTACTCAAGCAGCACATGATCTGAGCAATGAACAACCTTAAATAGTTTTGTGACCACAGAAATGTGTATACCCACATTTGGCTGGTGCAACACCATGGTCCATGTTATACATCAAACAGGGGGCACAAAATTGCAAAGAAATGTGAGGTAGCCAAAGAAAAAGCTATGGAATTATGCAGATGTACATTTTTTAAACTAATAACTGACTATGTACAGTACCAGACCCATTCAAATTAGACAATGAATGGGTGGAGTGGTTAGTGCTGGGCTCCGAGCGTGTTGCGCTGCCCCCAACAGTGCGTGACCGAGCAGAAAAAAGATGCGTTCGGCTGGTGTCACATGGTTCGGAGGAAACACATGATAGTCTTCATCCCTCCCTCACAATTGATAGTAGTAGCCTTAATGTGGGAGCCACATAGAAAATTGGGGGAAAATAAATAAATAAAATAATAAGGTGCTTCATCCATGCCAAGTCAGTCTGTTTGTGAAACAACAAATCATTGTTCCCACTGTGTAAAGTTTGATTTATCCTTCTGCGCAAAGTCTACACAGAGCCTTTATACTTGTGTCTGTGTCGCTCTGTAATTATACCACCAAACCATTAGTAGGTGGTGGGGTTTATATGCCACTGTTCTGAGTCTCTTAGCCACTCTTTGGTCAGTGTTTTTTTTTTTTTTGTTGCCCTACAAGCAATGGTGAATTAAACTGATGGTATTTTTTTGGAGTCTAATCTACTAAATGTCGAACCTTTTTCTTTTACAATTACTGCAACACTTATCACCGTCACCTTGCACCTCCAGGGTCGGGGTTCAATTCCCGTCTCTGTGTCCATCGAGTTTGCATGTTGTCCCCGTGTTTTTCCTCTGGGTACTCCAGTTTCCTCCCACAGTCCAAAGACAAGGCAGGTTAGGCTATTTGGCGTTACCAACTTGCCCGTAGTGTGTGAATGAGTGTGTTAGTGTGTGCATGTGTGTGTGCCCTGGGATGGGCTCCAGGTCCCTCGCAACCCTGAATACAGGATCAAGCGGTATAGTCCATGAGTGAGTGTGTGGTGTGTGTGGCAATTAAAAAATGAAAGCATAAAAGAAGTCAGAAATGCACTGCAACCAGACCAATTGTAGATTCAATTCAATTAAATTTTATTTGTATAGCACTTCTAACAATGGACAGCTTTACACAATCAGATGTTGTGGTTCGACATCGTCACTGAGACGCAGACCAGAAGTTACATTGGAGTAACTTCTTTTGGAATTGTACATCAGGCAACAGCATAGGGTATGGCATAGGGTACGGCATAGGGTACCTGGCTTTACAACAAACTATCCAACCAGTATTTTTGATAACTCCATTTTGACCGAGCATTTGTTTTAGAGATTACTGATGGGCACTCCGTGCCCTTTAGCCCGCCAAACGGCACAGCTTGAAATTATGAGCCCGGCCCATGGGAGGAATTCCAGCACATCACTGGCATGATTGCAAGGGGTCATTTGCAGTCTGTCTGCTTCATCTATGCACCAGCTGTGACGGGAAACACTGGGAATAATCTTCTTATCTTGCATAGTAAACAATGTTTTGGGTTTTGGGTCTACCACAGATGCTCAGTGGGACCTGAACTAGGTACTAAGAAGTCCAGCTTCAAGTACAACTTGAACCAATGGGAGACACCTAGCACGTCATTTTAGTCTGGTTCGATTCCCGCCGCTGTGTGCATGGAGTTTGTATGTTCTCCCCATGCTTGGTGGGTTTCCTCCCACAGTCCAAATACATGGAGATAAGGGTTAATTGGCATACCCAAATTGCCCGTAGTGTGAGAATGAGTGTGAGAGTATGTGTGTGTGCTTGGCACACTGTGGAGGGTGTATCCCGCCTCATGGTTTAGGGATAGGCACCAGGCCTCCCTCGACCCTATATACAGAATTAAGCAATATAGATTAAGGTTTTGAAGCTAAATCTCTGTACAAAGTTAAAAGTCTGTTGGTTGTTTTCTGTGAAACAGAACGTTGATGGCCCTCGGAATTCTGAAGATATCGATGAGGAGTATCCCGAGAAAGAGGACGATTACATTGGGGAGGACGATGAGGACGAGCTGGCAAGGAATCTGTCCAGTGCAGAGTCAGAAGATAGCGAAGAAGAAGAGCACACAAAGGTTGAGAGAGGCAGAGTAAAGGGCAAACTAGTGTGGGACGAGTCCACTTTACCCTATTAACACCCCTCATAATCTCATATGCTCAGGAGACACACACAACAACAAAAAATCAGAAATTGCTGCCTGAAAATCTATCGTTATCTAACTGACCCACCCTGAAATGTTTTTGCTGACATTTACCTGATATGTTGCCTAATCCTCTAATCTGTCCTAAATGCCAGCAATGGAAGTACACCCACATGACCTTACTCAAATTGTGAGTCCGTGCTCCCTGTGTTTAAGGAGCTTAAACATAATCGACTCAAGAAAAAATGGTTTTGGTGGCATTCCCACAATTGCTGGGAGTTTTTTTATTATTATTATTTATTTAATGTATCAACATGCCATTAATTGTTATTTTCTTTAACAGTACCTTACAGAGTACATGGTTTTGTGTGGCACAAAGTTCACTGTCCATTCTTTTTTTTTTTTTGTCGAATAAATAACACTGAAGAATTTATTTTTGCTGTAAAATACTTTTAATTGCATTTAATATTCAAAACCCTAAATAGAGTTTAATTCATGTGCATTAACAGAATACATTCTAACTAAAATATATTAAAACAAAAAAGTTTTGTTTGTTTCTTCCATAAGTTTTCATTTGTTTCTGTTGAATTGGGCTCATAGAAAGGGTGTCAGTACAATTTTATATGCCTGTATACTGTAAATAGAAGAGAATGAATATGCATCCCTTCCATGTCACCGTGTTTTGTGTCCGCACTTGCTTGTCATAGAAAAATAAGCCTCTCTGTTTATTAGTATCTCTTTGACATATTTGTCTTTTTTCACATAAAAGATTATGAATGGAAAATCATGATGTCTCCCCTTTTGTATCCAAATTTTAGAAATAAAAAGGAGCATTTTCCCTTTCACTTGTGGTTAAAAAAATACCAGTTGGTTAAAAATGGCCTCACTTCATGTTTAGCAATGAGTTCAGAATACCACTGAGTCCCGGAGCCAGGCAAGACACAAAGTAAAAAGAAAAAATATATATAGTATGTGGAAAATGTCTTGTAAAGATGAGAAGGCTTTGTGCCATTTTGCTGATCCATTAACAACATGTGCATTTATTGAGACGATTTGTTTAACCATATAGTAGGATCAAACTCAAGATGGATGTTAACATAGTCATTGTTCTGTAGCTGGAAATTGCTTGTTGTTCCTGCTATGTGATCGAAGCTAGGAAAAGGTCATTTGCTTCATTTATTTTTTTGCATTGTACGTTTTTGTGCCTGTGGTTACCGTTTTCCTAATCCGCCATGTGCTTGTAATACCATCGTCGTGAAATATGTCATACCCAACTTTTCCCTGTGTTGCATTGTTTTAAATATCTTTAATCACTCTTTATTATTTTAATTTTCTTTATTTTATTTTTTTGTAAATGTTTCAAGTTATGTCTTTTCTCTGGTGGTCACTACAGCACTTTCTGTACATTGACCAATAAAGACATTTCTTTAGAATAAAAAATTGTCTCTTTACCTTTCAAATGTTTCTTTTTTTCTATATATTTGAACCTGAATAAAAAAATACTTGAGAATTGGCTTTAATCCAAATATTCAGTGAGTACAAGTTGAATAACCCTGAACAGATTGATTTGATAATGAATGTTGGAAGTATTTTTCTAGCTTTCAAGCAATAAAATGCCTTTCTTGAACCGAGTCATTATTAGAAGGCATTGTGCCAACGGAGGGATCTATGTCTCACGCTGTGTGCTGCAGATTGTCTGGATGGTGCCTACAGAGGAAGAAATGGAGTCATTTGAAATCTAGTTCCAGAACGCCCAGAACTCAAAGGGCAGCAGCAGGAAATGCATCTTTCTAAAGGGAGTAGAAAGCCGATTGTCGACGGCAGTCCCTACACACAGTAGTAAAGAATAATCCTTCAGACCAAACTCGAATGTGGCCCAGCACGTAGCAAGGCAGTGGAGCATCCGCACTCTGTATGAAACCAAAATACATAATTAGCAAATGTAACCAGGCAGTGCATTCCCTTTTCCTGCTTCTACTCTTTTTAAGGTCAATTGAATGTGAGTGCATTTGCTCAGACTTCCGATTTCTAAAAGGGGGATTTTTTTAATGCTTTTTAATGCATTACGAGAAGAATGCAATAAAGTCGTGAAGGACATCAATTATCATTAAAATATTACAAAGGGTGCACAGGTATCGGGTTTCAGTCAGAACAATATGCTCTGATTCGAACATTCAATACTACAGAATCAAAATTCTATATAAAGTATAGCGCACTTAATATTTGATTGATGGCTTTTGGTAGTCAACAGGGTTTTGTATATTTGACCACTGTTCTTGGTGAAATTGGTAGAGTACAGGGAACTTTGTTGGCTTCCTGGAACAGAGCCAACATTTAAACAAAATTATTATTATTATTATTATTATTATTATTATTATTCGGTTGAGGCTGCAAAGGCTTAAGGTTAGCCTGCTTTATCCATTCCACAACCTGCTTTGATGTGTGTTTGGGATCATTGTCATTGGTGTTGACAATCCTGTTGATTTGAGTATGAATTCTGAAGGAAGAATTTTGAGGCAGTCCACCTTCTTCACTATTTTAGGCACTTTGCAACAGTTCTTCTGGCAGCAAGACATACCCAAAGCATGATAATACCACCAGCGTGGATAGTCTACTGATTATACTCATCGAGTACAGTGTTCCTGGGGCTGAACGAGTCACCTTTACTCCTCTAAACTTCTCTCAAATCAACAACAGAATCATTATTCTTTGTCCATGTGGTCAGCAGCGAATTTTAGTCAAGCTTGTAGTGTTGATTTTAGATGCTTCGATGGCAGCCTTTCATTTTATGGTGATATAAAACTTGCTTGACTGTAGACAGTGATACTGGTCTGGTTCATGGCAGCTCTAAACCTTGGTGGTTCTTGATTTGCTCCTGACCCTCTGAACTCAACTAAGGGTGATGGTTTCGGTCTTTTTCCAGACCTTGACTGCACCTGACAAGGTACTATCCTCTTTCTCAACTCTGTACTGAGCTCCTTGGCCTTTCCCATTGCACTGTGTGTTGGTCAATACAATGTGTGCTGTCAAACTAGTGATTTTTATGTTGTACAGAGAAGCGACCACGTGTCAGTTATGATTCCCAGGACATTGAGTGGCCTTGGGTTTGGCAAATTACAAGATATTTAGGGATTTCAGCACCATAGAATTAATTATATACATGGGTGGATGTACATTATTGATCCTCGTGGTGTGATTTTGATAAAAGAAAACCTGACTACAAATTAAACATTGTGCTCCAAACTCTTGGGTTTTAATATGTTAAAAATGTACATTGTATGATCATTCTTCCCCAGAAAAGACCAGTTCAATGAAGTAATTTGAAAACTTAGAAACACCCAAAAGCATTACAAATGACTTCAACCATTCAGTCAATGGCCTTTCTGTTGCCATCTGGCAGATCACACTACACCATCAGGTCCAAAATTAGATCGCTTCTGGACAGCTTTTAGCCTAAGGTCATCAGGCTGCTGAATATCCAGTGCAATAGCATGTAGTTTGCACATAGCTCAAAAACTCCCAAAACGCCCAGTCTCACCCCCACCCTATAAACCTGGCACAATGTAGCAAGACAGTTCATTCTTTAGCTATAGTCATGTAACTGATATCAACTGATAGCATATTGATCTATCGCAGTCATATTTTCCATTATGTCATTTAAATTAGTTTGGCATCCATGTTCATACAGTATAATGCCTTTATGATACTGCACTGAGAAGGGGCAGAAGAGGCGCCGCTGAAAACTATGAACTTTCTTCTTCTTTTAATGTATTATTGAGCAACTTCCCTGTTGCAACAAGGCTAAAGATTAAAAAGTTGCTGTAGTTTGTCTCTGAAAAAGACTATAAAAGTGTGTGTCAACCAATGGCCCCAACTATTTAACTGATCATCATAACCATCATCCAGCTCCAGGGCCTGGAGGAACAAGCAGCTTATCATCTTTTACTATAATCAAAGAAGCTCATTTTCTTAATGACAGTATTTGGTGAGACAAAATTAAATAATCATACATTAGGAATGGCACCCATGATACGCACGAATGCACGTTCAATTAACAGTGCAGATTTTTCAAAAACAAATTGGCTTTATTAGCAAGGAACAAAAACGTTAGGGTGCCACAACTGAGTAACTTTGACTACATAGCCACAACTTCTATTTAAGAAAGTAATTTTTTTTCCCCATTACCCATTCCCAAAGATGTACAGTACGAGTCAGAAATCTTGCTTGTTTGTAAGTGACCAAATACTTATTTTACCGAGGAATTTACCAATTGATTCATTAAAAATCCTACAATGTGATTTTCTGGATTTTTTTTTTCTTATTTTGTCTCTCATAGTTGAGGTATACCTATGACGAAAATTACAGGCCTCTCTCATCTTTTTAAGTGGGAGAACTTGCACAATTGGTGGCTGACTAAATACTTTTTTGCCCCACTGCATAGTTATGCACTTATGAACATTCGAGTTATGAATTTCCGCAGATACAAACGGACCGCGGTTCTACTTCCGTTTCAATCATGCAAGTAGCTCAAAAAAAGTATTGTACAAAAAACAGACGCCAATGCACCAGATACAGATATTTACAATTGTACACAATATTTTCAGCGCATAATTGAATGTATAAAATGTCTTAAAGGTCAGTATATTATATACGGAATGCGTGTAGGGGCGGGAGACAAATGAGTCCACCGGTTTCAATGAATCAGTCCGGGGGCACAATGACTGTCATATAAAGCTGTTCCGATGGTGAATAATCCTAATTTCGGGAAAATCCTCATCAAAACAGAGTTTACAGTCCAATACAGTGGAAAACAGCTCTGAGACAAAATGGATTCTGGGATTTCATAATTTCACGACACAGCGACAGCACTGTTACATTCCACATTTCACTGAGCGATTCATTTCCTTAGGCGCAATTAAGATTTTTGGCCACATGATGGCAGTGTGGGGAAAGGGGACAGAGATTTACACACGTGGATTGTTAAGTTTTATGCTAGCTGCGTTCCATTCCGATGTGTACTTTACAGGTCACACAGGTCTACCTGTACAAGAGTTTCTGCTTTAAATTAGCTACATTAGTTACCTCGACTTGAGTAAGAAAAAACGCATAGTTATATCTGCATATACATTTCATTCAAATATACTGTATTTTATTTATATTAGGGCTCAGGAATACTTACTACTCGATTCTAAAAGAAAAAAAATCCTTGAGGGAAAATTTCACTGAATCAAATATTCTACAAATGACTTTTCAAAATTGGCTTTACGACAAGAAGCAAGGAAAATCATTTATCTTTGTGGTGAAAAGCAATGTATAGAAAGCTATGCCCAACCATGAATAGGCCCAATAAATTAGTAAAGAAAACCTTCAGTGTAATAAGCACCAGCTTTTGTATATTAAATTATGACCATTTGTATTCTTTCTCAAGTAGATATTGAGATAACACCTTTTTTTCTTTTACTTTTGATTCTTAGTTATTGCAAGAAATGAAGTAAAGTCCATGCAAAAAATCTATAGTATTTCTATAGAACTTTTTCTATAGACAATTTCAACGGGACATTTGCTTCAACAATTCTATAGAATATTTACTTATTTCCATAAAATTCGTAGAACTGCTACAGGACTCTATAGAACTTCTGCTTTAAGATACATGTTCTATAGAATGTTTATTCAGTTCTTTAGAACTCTATGGACCTGCTAAAGGACTCAGTAGATCTTCTGCTTTGAGCTGCGTGTTCTATAGAATGTTTACTCGGTTCTTTTGAACTCTATGGAACCACAATTGGACTTTTTCTTTTCTAACACTTTCTTGTATGGCTATGATCTCCTACAGAATTCTGTACAGAACTCTCAGAATTTCTGAGAAGACATCTGTGCCCTTTTGAGCTTTTACTTTTTTTGTAGAACGCTTCCTTTTAAACAAAATCCCAGCAGTTGTTTAGATTTCTCCTGTTGACGTGAAGCTCTAACATCTACACAAGAGCTCTTCTTGCCAATAATTTAAACATTGTTGCTCAGTATTTGATGGATTATTGATTTTCTTCAAAACCCCATACTGTCTAACATATCATTTCAGGTGCTGGCGGGAAGCCTGCAGCCATTATTTTGCTCAAGTGGGTTTTTACACACTCGCTGTTTACATTTTCCATGTCATTATCACCTGAATTTTGGACAGTGGTTCATAAGAAGTTCATCCTGACTGAGGTATTTTAAAATAAATGAGGTGGAGATTGTGAAGACAAAGTACTTTATAACGAGCAAGAATATTTTCTCATTTAATACTGATGATTGAATCTAGAGGTACTGGGTTCTCTGTAGGACTGTGGTTAGGATTCAGCATTTTCACCAGTGGGGTGGGAACCAACCCAGCTACTGGGAGTTGCACAAGCCAGTGCACTCTTACTGCTGGTCCTAAGCCTGTATAAATGGGGAGGGTTGTGACATGAAGGACATCTGACTGTATTTCTATAGAAGTTTTTTTTTTTCAAGCAAGACTTGGGTGTAAGTTGTTGCTATTAGAAAAATAAAAAAGTACTTTATAAAAATGATCGTTTTTTTCTCTTCCTTGTCTCACATATAAGAAGATGAAGTAATGCTGTATTTTCTACATTATTTTCTATATATCTGTATCATCTATACCTTTGCGCCCAAACCAACGGGGGCTTGCCCAGTATATATAGCAAGAAACTGAACGTATAGGAGAATTAGCTTCATGAAATGACATTGCCCATTCATGAAATGACAATGAACACAATTCAAACAGAACCCATTATAACGGTGATCTCTAATGACCTCCCCAGTAGTTGCATTGCTTTCATCTGGCTGGAAAGTCACACTGTGCCGGCGTTGCTTTGTTCTCATGATGCAGACAGACGTGCTGGTATCTCCTTGCTAAAGGGCAGGCTTTTGTTCGCATTTATTCTATAGGTTTGGCTGGAAATGGCCTGTGAAATTGCTTTCTGGGTCCGAGTTAATAACCAACAGAAGCTTCTCCAGTGCTAGTGTGCGTCGTCAAAATAAAATCCATTCATATTCTGACCCAGCTGGTCTGGGTCACCATGGACTGGAGCTTAACACACGAACACAGGACTGGATAGGATGTCATTCTGTCATAGGGCATCATGTACATGACTATAAGTTGTATTCATTCTCATGTTGGTAGCCATGATGTGAGAAGTGGGAACTGGGGATTTATTTTCTTCTTGCTTAAGTTGCATTTTTATTAGAAACTGATATAGTGTACAGTGTACAGTACTGTTTATCTGATCGCTTGGTCATGTGCTTTTATACTTTTGGTGGTCACTACAAAAAAGCTAGACATCGCTGACCCCTAGTGTGCTTTTCTTTCTAAAACTCCAAATGCTGACTGAGTAATTATTATTTGCAACATCTTTAAGGTTAACTGAATGTCTGGTACTTTTTACAGGGTTATGTCATGTTTTCTCTCCTTCTCATTCAGTTAGTTAGACTGTGTTAGAATGTGTGCCATATTTTGGCTTTCCTCCAGTTGTTCTTCTTTCTTATCTTTAATACGGTGACGTTTTTTGCTTGCTCCAGTATAAAGTCCCAGAACAGCATGCTCTCTTTCTCTGCCCAAAGTTCACCGAACACCACCACCACCATGCCTGTGGATTTCAGTGGGACCTGGGTCATGGAGACAAATGACAACTTTGAGGAGTACATGAAAGTACTTAGTGAGTGGCGTAAGATCAGGCGTAACCATTATTTTATTCTTGTATGCATGGTGTCCCAAGTACGTTATGTCCTCCTTTTTTTTTTTTTTTCAGACATCGATTTGGTCACACGGAAAATCGCTGTCCATCTGTCTCAAAACAAGGTTATTATCCAGGATGGAGACAAGCTTACGATAAAGACACTGAGCACATTCAGGAACTACGAGGTTCAATTGACAATCGGGGAGGAGTTTGACGAGTATACAAAGGGACTTGACAACAGAATGCTTAAGGTGAGTGTGAAAACTTGGCTCAGTATTTTTTCAGAGGGATGCTTTTTGGGTTAACTCAAATATCAGCTTTTAGTTTGACTTGTTCCATCATCAGCTCCATTTCTCGACCATTACATGCTGAAATCCAGTATCTGATCTATGCCTGTTATATAAATGGCAAGGTAGATTGGCATTGAAAATGTTTCACAATGGCCCAAAAAAAAATGTCGGAAAGAACCTGTTTCGATGAACTATTGTCATCCTGAAGATAGCATAAAAGATAGAAGCGACCAGAAAATAAGTGAACAGCCATTGTTGTGATAACAGGATACATGTGGTCTACGACATAAATATGATGCGTCACTCCTTAATCTTGGTCTTCTTCATTCGTCTGCTTCCATCAGGGGCCGCTGCAGCGGAAACCCAATTTCATTTGGCACAGTGTTATGCCAGATGCCCTTCCTAACACAACCTTCCCATTTAATCTGGGCTTGGACCTGGCAAATATGAGTGCACTGACTAGTGAAACCCCAGTGGCAGGGTTTTGGTGCACTGGCTGGGAATACAGGCCAACCATAGTTCAGGCGAGAGTCCTACCACTGAACCACCGAATCTTCATGTGGCATTTTTAAATAAATCATTACAACATTGGTGCCAGTTTGCTGCAGTATTACTTTAGTTGAACAAAACACTTCAGAGTAAGCTGTTCTCAGAATTTCATTAAGTGGTTATTAAAATCACATTTAATTTTGATTGCAGCACACAATGTGATGTCCGGTTCATGGGTGAAAATGATTCCTCATGCTCCCAGAAGCACTGTTTCGCAATCCTCCTGGAATATGCCTGCTTCATCAGGGAAGAAAAACTCCATAGATGTGATAACCTGCTCATTCAGTACGATCAGGGCATAAGCTGACTATATTTTATTGCCACATAATGTAGCTGAGCCTAGACCGGACCAACTAAAGCAATACCAGAACATAAAACTGCCTCTAATGGCCACTATGCATGATGGGTGCATTGTTTCATGTGCTTCCCATACTTACCGCTCTAGTATAGGGTGAATCTGGACTCAACAGAATACATGAGTTTTTTTTCAATCGTTCCCAATCCTCACCACATTGTGTGCATATGGAAACACTCTTACTTTCACTATTAGACATAACTCTGGTTCTTATTTTTTATCATGCAACTTCAAGTCTATTCATGATTTTCTTTTCCAACCACATTTATTCCACGAAGTTGACAGTTCAATACTATCCTTCTAGGTTTTAATAATGTGTTGAAAGATTCTTAAACCAGTTACAGCTATTTTCAATCTCATTAGTTGTTTTCTTTGCTTCATAAAGGCCAATAATTCGACCCTTCTGAAATGGCAACTTTTTTAAAAGAGGCCCAGACAGTGTATAATCTTACTATTCATAAGAGTGGTGTAACAGACAAGAGTTCACCACAGTGATATTAGCCAATCACAATCACCTGTGAGTTAACGTATGGTGATGAGGGCATTGTGTTACTGAAAACACAAATCTCTATGTACGTTGTGTTTGTTACCTTGAAATGCTACTGCTGTGTCTGAAATCGCCACATAATATGTGAAATAAATGATCATGAAAACACATTATTAATTATGATGATTTGTTAATTAATTAGACCATTCAGCAAAGACTTCAAAATAACCAAGCTCTCTTATTAAAGCTTGCTATATGTAGAATGAGCAAATAAGTAAGAGAGTACTCTGACTGCTATTCAACTGTAAGAACAGACTTTGGTCAACTGGGAGGGAGACACACTGGTGTGCACACAAAAGGGAGAAAAGGCCAACCGTGGATGGAAGCACTGGATAGAGGGAGATAAACTGCACATGGTAGGCTTTGAGTATCTTACAATGCATGACATAAAAACGGTGTACTTTAACTTGTTCTCATATCATGTGTTGCTTTTCTGTTTTTTTTTCTCCCCTTCAGAAGCTGTATTGTGAAGACGTTGTCTGTCATCAAGTTTTCATCAGAAAGCAATAGTGTCTATATTATGATCACAAAAAATCCTCTGTTTTACCAATAATAATAATAATCACAATAATAATAAAGATATGTGTGTAATAAGGATTAATGACAATCGTTTCTATTTCATTGGGATTTGGTATATTAATTAATGAGATGTAAAGATTTATACCACATGCTCTTAAACTCTCAAATTTGATTAAGGAGATTTCATGCTTCATGTGGATTAATTTTCAATGACAGCAGTTGCAAATTAAATTTAGAGCTTAGGTTATGGGTTTTCATCAACAAAAAAATATATAAGGTTACAAACAGATATTTTTTTCATGGATGTTCAACAACACCAAATTAAACAAAATTTTCAGGTTAGTTGAAATGATGAATGCACTAAACTTTAAAGAATGAAATGTCAACTTTTTTGTGAAATAACACTTAAATACCAACACTGTGAATGAACATTGGAACATCACTCTCGCGCTCACTCACAAATCATCTGTACAGCTTTGTCCTGTATTCAGGGTCGCGGGGGGCTGTAGTTTATCCCAGGAGCACAATACCAACACTAATGGATGAACAGCAGTTCGGTTTGAACTCAGCAGCTCAGATTGAGCTACAGCTGATGAGCTGTCATCCAGGATGAGATGTCTGCCAGGTATGGTGAGATCCGGGTGGAAACCTGAGTGTCTGAGGGAGGAAAGGAGAGAATAAGTTGCTTGTCATCTATATAACAATGGTTTTAAAAGCCATGCAATGATATGAGCTTGCCAAGAGACTGTGTATAGAGGGAGAACAGAATAGGCCCAAGTACTGAACCCTGTGGGACACCAGTAGAGAGTGAAGGTGGGGCAGATGTGGATCCCCTCCAATGGCTCACAATTTTATATTTGGCAAAGTATTTAACCAATCACAGATAAGACTGAATTCTTGTAACACAGAAGGAGGGGTGAATTGGAAAAAACAAGAAGCCTAACACATTTCATGTACAGTAGTTCAATTCAATTCAATTTTATGTGTATAGCACTTTTAACAATTGTCATTGTCACAAAGCAGCTTTACACAATCAAAAAAATAATTAAAGTTTGTATGAAATGTGAATGTGCATGACTCAAAATCGTCAGATAGTCCCTGATGCGCAAGCCGAGGGCGACGGTGGTGAGGAAAAACTCCCCGAGTTGGCAGTAGGAAGAAACCGGACTCAACAGGGAACCCATCCTCATTTGGGTGAAACAGAAAGCAGGAATTAATCTGCATTCATACTGTGTGTTAGGTGGCAGGCAGTTAAGTATAACAGTTGATGTTAATATGGAGTCCAGTATAGTTGACTCTTACTGAAACTAGATAAAAAGAGACTTTCTAAAGCTTGTAAGCTTGTGTGAGGGCATGTCGGCATGTGTCGGTTCCCCGAGAGTCACGTGACCAACAACGAATCACGTGACTGAATCATTATATTGGAGATTTTTATTTTTAAAATCATAAATCAAGATTCGGGGAAGCTTTTTTTTTTTTTTGCATTTCACAATGAACTTTACATTTATTTAGTTTATAATATATAAAGAAGGAAAATTCACACAAAATCTTTTGGTTTATATGAATGACCTCAATTTATCTCATAAAATGTGGTGTTGTTGTATCTCGGTTTATTTTCCATCTCTATATTTTCTTTCCCTTCTCTATGATTTTTTATTGTGTGTTTTAATAATTGATTTCTTTATCAAATGCTTAACACTGACTGGCGGATTTCTATAGTATGTTCAAATATTCCAAACAGTGGCTTGTTAGTTGTACTTATGTTTAGAATTTAGAATTTATAATTTACAGAAAGAAAGAAAGAAAGAAAGAAAAAGAAAGAAAGAAAGAAAATTATTTTTTTCTTCACATTTCTTTTCTATTCTAAATTAATTAATTATTAAATTAATTTTCAAAGATCCAGATGGTGACTATGTGCATAAACGTTTCCTTGAACTGTGGATTTTCAAACAACACAGACACACACAACTGTCAATGATGTATGCAACATTACAGCACTTAGAGCTGAACGTCTGTATTTTTTGAGATGCTTGCGAGGTTACGAATGTCGCTGCTACTCAGGTTTTGTCCACTAGATGGCAGTACAATGAGCCCTTGAATGAAGCTTCAGGAAATAAATCTTTTGTTGTCTGGGAAGCCTCGAAACCTAAATGGGTCTAATCACTACTGTTTTGGTTTGCCTAGGTTTCAGTACACTATTTAAAATTAGAAAACACAAGACAGGAAAATATGAATATAGTGGACAGGAGAAAGCCGTAGAACATGTCATAATGTCTTGTACAGACGAGAGCTGATACGAGATCTGAAGGGCGTAAAAACCCAGTTTAACCTACAGGAACTATTACAAAAGAAAAGCTGAGATATAAAGGTACAATACCGTAAGAGAACCAAACTAATTGAGAAAATCTAATAGAAAACGGGTGTATATGTTTAATTATTTAAGTAACCCTATTATGATTTCCCCACAGATTTTCGTCTTCTTAAACTCACTATTAGTGTAGATAGAATCCTGATCTATACTCCACTCCAGTAGGTGGCGGTAATGCACCTTAACGTTGTTTGCCAACCGCCAAAAACACTCACTAATATCAGAAGATGAAGCATGGCTTTTGTGTTGTGTGCTATGGACAGTAAAGGTTTTTAGTGGGCTTTTTGCTTATTTTCGAATTGTGTATTGGCCTGAGCGCGATATTAAAATATATTTGGAAATTCTAAAAACTACTAGCGAAAATGTAATTGGACCAACTTTATTTGTAACTGATTGATAACTTAAAAGCATTTGCGCTTAAGTTATTAATCAGCTACTAAAGTTTTCTTTATCAAGTTTTAATATATAATAAATATTAATAAAAATTATGTAATAATATTAATATAAAAATAATAAAGTATACTTAGCTTGTTTGCACGAGTGATGGTGAGGTGAAGCCTCATTTAGGTGTCGAGGCTTCCACAGCCAGAAGTTTGATCAAAAGGTTAATTTTATGAAGCTTACCTTAAGTGCTCGTTGTCATTCACTGCCATCTAGTGGACACATTTTGTGTAGCAACTAGAATGTATCATCTCATCATAACTATAATATTGCATACATTCGACTGCATGGCAGTCGTGTGTGATTTGTTTGAAAATTCACTGTTCAAGGAAATGTTAATGCACATAATCACCGTTTCTGAATCTTTGAAAATTAACTGAAGATCTAGAATAGAAAGGAAATGTGAAGAACAAAAAGAGAAGCTCTTTTTTTTTTTATTATAACAAGAACATGAATACAACTAACAAGCCACTGTTTGGACTATGTAAACATGGTATATATCACATGCCACAAAATGGAGAAGGATGGAAAGAAAATAAAGAGAGATGAAAAACTAGACACTAGACTAAAAACTAGAGTTTATTAAATAAATTGAGGTAATTATTATAAACCAAATAATGTGTGCATTTTCCTTCTTCATATATTATATAAGAAGTAAATGTAAAGTTCATTGTGAAATGCAAAATCAGTTTTTTTGAATGTTGAATAATATCGAATATAACGGTTCAGTCACGTGATTTCGGCAACCGCGAGGCTTCGTTTGTCGTTGGTCACGTGACTCTCAGGGAACCGACACACGCCTCGAATCGGGGCTTCATTTGGACACGCCCCCTCCTGCTCCAGCTACGGTGTCATAGTAACCTCACTAGTTTGTACTGCTAATAATTACGAAGGTGGTAAATAATAATAAAAAAAAACATTTCATTCTACTGGAAAAAAGTTAATTTTGTAAACTGCTTGTAGTTCGTTGGTTCAACTTAAACTTATAAAGGTTGATGCAAACTGTTGCGTTATTTAAAATGTATTTGGTATAGGTGTTGTTTCAGTACACGTGTTTCCAAATGCTGCTGTTTCATTATGCTGTTGTTTTATCGCCCTATTTGTGACTGATTAAGTGTGTTTTTTTTTTAAGTTTAGTTTTTTGTTTTTGCTGTTTCATTGGTAAAAGAGTGTTTAATACGCCATTATACTAAGTTAAAAATATATCTCGTGTCTTATGTTAATGAGGATTTGTGGTATAATATTTTTGATTGTGTCTGTTTTTTGTATCTTAGGTTCATTTTTTTCTTTCTCTGAACGTTTCCATGCGATGACCTGACCTGCGATACCGAGCTTTGACCGACAGGGTCGTTTTAAAAGACTGAATAAAAGACTTAATGAAGTTTTGCTGATTAGTTTGTTCCTGTTGTCCGTTGATTAAAGTTGGAGTTATCCAGGTTGTTTTTCTATTCTGTGGGTATTAAATTGATAAGCTGTTGATGAGGTTTATTTCAGAATAGATAATCTGTTTGTATAGAATAAATATTGTTGAAAAAATATTACAGAAATTATGTTTCTGTCTTTTAATCAAGTCAAAGTACTTGGGTCCTTCATCTTCATTTTATTGTAACCACACTGGGTTAATTATTATTTTTTCTTTTTAAAAAATAAAAATAAACAATTATTCTAGTGTCCTGGGTGGAAAATGGCTTCCCTGTCATTCTTATATATTAAAATGTGATATATGTGCAAAGGTGGTGAATTCACATTTTCATCTACATTTATTTAAAATTTCCTTAAATGTGTGCATGTATATATGAAAATCACATGAATAAGTCTATAATCACATTTTATAATATAAACAATGAAAGTTTTCAAATATTTGAAATATAAATTTTAAAAAATATATAAATATATATTTTTTCAAATTTCTTGCAGTAAAAGTGTTGTACATTGCTGTTACTTCAAGTATGACTTTTAAGGATCTAAAGTCATCTGTCCTGTACCTATGCTATAAAGACTTTTAATTTGCGCACACTTGCGCCCCCGTGTGGTTCTCTGTGACGCGTGACTGTGACGTGAGATTCTAAACACACATACTTGCAGCGTAGCAACGCACTTATTCAGTGTTATACTGGATTTCACCTAGACAGGTTTATGTTGGTTGTGGTTGGTAAAAGTGATTTCTACATTGGCCATGATGATTACAGTAGTCAAGTTTGAGACTGTGTGAGACTGTAGACCTGGCTGCTGGAGTTCATTATTTTTTTGGAGAGTTGACTTGAATCAGCCCAAGAAGGTAGGTTAGGTGTTTCTGCATGAGGGCTTCTTGGCCCTGTTTAATGTATTTCTTTCCATGTTTCAAACAAAACAGACTTGGCCAGACCTTGGGGCACTGGTAGCTCAGTGGTAGGTTTCTCGCCTGCCATGTGGACGGCACGGCTTCAATGCCTGAACCCTGGCCACCGGATGCAGTGCTGGTCCCAAGCCTGGATAAAATGGGAGGGTTGCATCAGGAAATGCATCCGGCGTAAAAACCTGTGCCAAGTTGTTGTGCGGATCAGATCGTCCGATGTGGCGACCCCACAACAACATGGCTCTAAATGTTTTAGCTCCCAAATATCTAGACACAATCCACCACGCTCCTTAAGATCACAAAACTCCCAGAATATTAAAATCTACAAAAGGAGGTAGGGCATATTTATCTCCAAAACTTTGGAATAAGGCTTCCTGACAGTGTTCGGGCTCAGACACAGTTTCCCAGTTTAAAAGTAGACTCAAGACGCATCTCTTTAATCTGGCGTACACGTAACTCCTCCTCATAATGGATACCTCATACTCCAGTACATCTATCCTGAATGGCAACTACGCTAATTCTTTCCACCTGTTCTTCCTTTCTCTACCCATCCCGAGGCATCTGGAGATTGTGCCAGCTTCAGTAGACCGAGGCCAACCCTGCGAGGTTCCTGAGTTATCCAGAGAAGGACCAGCTCCAGCTGGATTCTTCTTCATGGTGGTTTGGATCTACACATGCTGCTCCTGAGCTCCCAGTGATCCAGACCCCATCTGCCCTCTGCACCTGCTGACTCATCCTTGTGCTGAACTGGACTTCATGTTAATTTAAATTACTTCTGCTATATCGATCTTTCAGCTGCATAACACACATGATGTAATATAATTTCTTTTATCCGTTATCACCCAAATGACGATGGGTTCCCTGTTGAGTCTGGTTCCTCTCAAGCTTTCTTCCTATTGCTATCTCGGGGAGTTTTTCCTTGCCACTGTTGCAATCACCCTTGGCTTGCTCATCAGGGACAATCTCATTATTATCTAGACACATTTGTCTCCCACATACATACGTCCATAGAAGCTGCTTTAAGACAATGACAATTGTAAAAATGCTATAGAAATAGAATTGAATTGAATTGAATTAAAGCCAGACCTTATAGGCTCCACATGGTGGCCTTGATTTATTGCAGTGGGGCTAATCAGTCTGATTCCTCCCATGCTTCACCGTGATCATCTCAGAAGAAAATCTTCAAGTAAAAGCCCAAGTTTACTCGTGATAATGGATCATCTTCTTCTTTCTTATCTCAGCACTTAATTCATCTAAACTCTGCAACTCTGCAAGATTTCTGTTAAATATATAACCGACCAAGCAAGCTACCTATCATTCAGAAGAACTGTTTTACGAATAGATTTATGACAGTGAATCTGTGTTTGGTCTCTTCTAAGCCTAAAAAAATGGCTTCTGTACCTCGACGCCCCACACCCCCACAGGATGCGGCGCTCTCCAGCACCAGCAAAAGCACCAACACCAACAGTGGCCCGGTGCCAGAAAAGGAGAATAAGATGAAGAAGGTAAAAACTTCCACACATCATTATAATTCACAGAAACGCAGTGAATGTGTGTGTCGGGTGTTTGTGGTGTTTAATGTCCTACAAAAGTCTCATTTAAAAAAAGTTTCAGTTTATATTTTTTCTTTGAATGTATTGTAATTAAGAAACTTTATGATCAATCGCTGTTTGATCTCCCCCAGGAAGAGTGCAGAAAACAAGTTTATTACCGTCTTCCTCCATCGGAGGTAGAGGAACAAGAAATGGAAGAGGCTGTAGCGACATCCAGTGACGTTCCTGCACTTGCCTCATCTTCTCTGCCCTCTCCTACACCTCTGGAATTGAATGACATTGCGGAGGCTTCCATAGCTCATGAAACCTCGACTACCCAGGAGGTGGAGGCCACCACTTCTGCTGTGGCCGAGATGGAGACTGAGCTGGAGAAGGTAGATCATTCTTTATACTCACCCTCATGTATCTATGTATGTATAGATACATTTACAGGAACAGTGAATATGTGTGTGTCGAGTGTTGTTTTTTTTTTTGTGTGTGTCTGTGTGCTGGTGCTTTTACTTTAAGTTCCTTGTCATAAGGAAACATAATGATAAACCTGTCTTTGATCTCTCCCAGAAAAAGCCTGTTAAACAAGTCCGTTTCTGTCTTCCTCCGACCGAGATAGAGGAACGGGAAATGGAAGAGGAGATGAAACCTCAGCTGGAGAAGGTAGATCAATCACACTGTCTTTTACATGAACACAATGCACTTGGCTGCTTATGGTGTTTAATGTGCTGTAAAAGTATTGTTCCTGGTGCTTTCACTTTGTATTTCATTATCATTAAGAAACCTTGTTTTCCTCCAGAAAAAAACTCAGGATAAAAAGTCATCAGGATAGGGAGACGGGTGAGACATCCTTCATGTTTTCAGCACCTGTGGTTGCGACTGACGCTAAGGGACCCGTGCCTGAAATCAAAAGGGTCGGTCCTACTTTAAATATTGTTATTCCAGTTATTTTCTTATTCCAGGCATGCCAGCTTGCGTGCCGCAGAGATTATCAGTTTATTTACAGACCTGATCGGTTTCTTTACAGGGATGCAACACTCGTTCTTGAGATGATGGCACACTGTGGCAAATGGTTCCTCAATAGTGCAGGAGTTTTAATCCTGTGTGGTTTCGTATAGCAGAGTGTGTTCCAAGACTTCAACGATGGCTTCGTGCTCATTGCGGTAGAGCCGCTGTATTTAAAAATAGATGTCATTATTTGGGCTCTTTGTTCTGGTCCAGGTGAGACTTCCAGCCTCTGAAATGGTGGAAGATAAAATGACATTCCAAAAAGTGCTGCTCCGTCACTGTATATATACAGTACAGACCAAAAGTTTGGACACACCTTCTCGTTCAAAGAGGTTGAATTTGTATTATGGCAAGAAGAAAGCAGCTAAGTAAAGAAAAACGAGTGGCATCATTACTTTAAGAAATGAAGGTCAGTCAGTCCGAAGAATTGGGAACATTTTAAATGTGTCCCCAAGTGCAGTCACAAAAATCATCAAGTGCTACAAAGAAACTGGCTCACATGCGGACCGACCCAGGAAAGGAAGACCGAGAGTCGCCTCTGCTGCGGAGGAAAAGTTCATCCGAGTCACCAGCCTCAGAAATCACAGGTTAACAGCAGCTCAGATCAGAGAGCAGGTCAATGGCACACAGAGTTCTAGCAGCAGACACGTCTCTAGAACAACTGTTAAGAGGAGACTGTGTGAATCAGGCCTTCATGGTAGAAGATCTGCTAGGAAACCACTGCTAAGGACAGGCAACAAGCAGAAGAGACGCGTTTGGGCTAAAGAACACAAAGAAAAAACTCTTTGAATGAGAAACTTTTGGTCTGTACTATACAGTATATACATTTTCCTGTCCACTAGCTTGTTGTCCCTGTTGGAACTGAATGCTGTTTTTTTTTTTTCCTTTCCAGAACAAACACCGAAGCGCAGAAGTGAAGGAAGAGAAGGAAAGCAGTCGCTTCATCAGTAGCATCGTAACTGTTCAAGAGGAAAGTGTTTCCATGCACGACAGCATCTGCAAGCTGCTGAAAAGTCCAAGCGAGCAAAACATGGAATGGTTCTGCTTTCTGATGTAGACCATTACCAAGGAGCTGGATGTGGATGTGACCATGGTGTGTATTGTACACTCTGCGTATCTCTGTGCAGTCCGGTCTTGCTTGCATCATTATTGTTTCAAGCTTTACGCTGTACTGAATAGTGGTCTGTGTGTGAGTTAGCGTTTGCCTCGTGTGTTAACCAGACTTTTCTCTGTTTCCTCTATGAGGAACTACGTCTTTCAAATCCACCGAATCATCCAGGAGAAGAAGGCCTGAGACCGGATCCTCCTCCTGCTGCTGAACGTTTCCAGCTTTGTTCAATCTTTCTAATTCCTTTTTCCACTAATTTTTTTTTGTTCAATCTCTCTAATCCTCCTTCTTTCTGTGTTTGACTAAATGACTCAATATAAAACACTAGGACTGTAAAACAAAAGAGAAAGTCAAGAATGAGGACAAAAGTTGTGACACAAAACAAGCAGGAGAAGCAACGACCCCAGAACGACCGAAACATAAACCTCGGCCCATGGAGTCAAAACAACATCCCAGCAAATGACAACAAGAGCAACAATGTAAGATGAGACTCCTTCCTTAAGACCGTAACTGGAAATATTGGCACGTCCGCAAGTCCATATTTTGATAGTTAGAAGAAAGGTTTTGCAGTCATCATTTACAGTGATTAATTAAAAACAGGTTTTGCGTTTTCATGCGTTAATAGTTTTAAGCCAGAACAAAGCTATTTTTGGTGCCATTGCGCTTTTATAAAATAAAAAAAAAGAAATCTATAAGAAAATATGAAAGAATCAATAAAATGGATGTGTGTGTATGTGTGTGTATGTGTGTGTATGTGTGTGTATGTGTGTGTATGTGTGTGTATGTGTGTGTGTGTGTGTGTATGTGTGTGTGTATGTATGTGTATGTGTGTGTGTATGTGTGTGTGTATGTGTGTGTATGTGTGTGTGTATGTGTGTGTATGTGTGTGTGTGTGCGTGTGTGTGCGTGTGTGTGCGTGTGTGTGTGTATATGTGTGTGTGTATATGTGTGTGCGCAGGCAAAACGACAGACAGACGGGCAGGTGGAAGATTCCTAGGCACAACTATAAAGTGTTCAGACCGCAGCAGAAGTGATCCTCAACAGCAGACAGAAGAATGAAAGAGAGAGAGAGAGAAAAGAAAAAGATCCCGCACTGGAATGTCCAGCCATCAGTTTGTGACCTCAAGCTCAGTTATGTTATGCAGCAGGACAATGATCTAAAACACACCAGCAAGTCCACTTCTGAATGGATCAAAAAACAAAACAAAAACAAAGTGAAGGTTTTGACTAAGGTTTAGGCCTAGTCAAAGTCCGGACTTAAATCTGTTTGAGATGACCTTAAAAAAACATGCTTGAAAACCCTCCAATGGAGCTGAAGTAAAACAATTCTGCACAGATGAATGAGCCAAAATTCCTCCACAGCGATGTGAAAGACTCGTTGCCAGCTATTGCAAATGCTTGATTGCAGTAGTTGCTGCCAAGGGAGGCACAACCACTTATTAGGTTAAGTTAAGATTACTTTTTCATATAGGGCCAGGCAGGTTTGGACAGCTTTTTTTTTCCCCTAAGAAATGAAGCTTTTATTTAAAAACTGCATTTTGTAATTATTTGGATTATCTTTGTGTAATGTTTGATGATTGCAGTCATCTATGTGTGACAAATAAAAAATAAAATAGTGAAAAAAAAACTTTATATGGCACTGTATACTGTATCTGTACATATATTTTATTTATATTATGGCTCTCATGAATACTACGCGATTCTGGAAAAAAAATTAACGCAATCAAATACACGACAAATGACGTTTCACATGGTGGTGATAATAAGCAGCAAAGTTGGCTTTAATACAAGACGCAACTGAGATGGGGCAAATACTTTTTCAAGCCACTGTACCAGTTTTCACTCTCATATTACAAAAAAAAAAACAAATAAAAGGTGAAAGAGACTATTTTTCTTCATCCATTACTTGTTTGCATGCCATTTTTGTTTAAACATTGCTACAATTCCATTCATTTTATGGTACCTTGTGTTGGAGTTTTATGTTGGAGTTCTGTTTCTTGATTCTCTTAAGCTTTTGAATAACCTTGTTATGTCCCTTCTTTTTGATTTCAGTCTGTGAGATTTCCAGATGCCTGTCACTTTTTTGATCGAAACCTGGCTAAACTTTGTCCCCTTAATCTAAAAAATTTAAGGAAAAGGGGGGGGGGGGAGGAAAAGTGAATAATAAAGAAAACTGGAGATGCCTACCCAGAGAGAGAGAAGAAAGAAAGAAAGACGGACATGAGGCAGAAATATATCCTGTATGGGATGCCAGGTTGTCAAAAATTAAACACCTATTCAAACCCGGGGGTAGAATAAACAATTATAATCTCAAACAAACCAGAGAACCGGAAGGAAACCTTTTTTTTTTTTTTTTTCTTTTTTTTTAGACAGCTCTTGACAGCTGTTTGAGTGTTAATTAGGTGGTTGTCACAATAAACATAAAACAGCATGAAAAGACTTAATGTAGATTAATCTGGATACAAAACATGAAAAATAGTAACATGTAACTTCTTATTGCTAAACACCAAAAACCTTTTAGTTAAATAAAGGACCTGTAGCCACACCAGCATTTTTAATGGATAAGAATGAAGAGCCTTGCTGTAGAGCACAAAACAACTGGAACCCTTTTTTGAATGAATGGAAACTCCTTTATTTAAAGCAATGTTGCTGGGAATAAACAAACAAACAAATAGCTGACAATAAATGAAAAAAAATATATATATAGTGTGTGTGTGTGTGTATGTGTGTGTGTGTGTGTTAGCTCAGGCCTTTATACTTTGTGGTTTTTCAAGCTGTTTTGAGAATCCTGTTTACAAAAAGCTTACGATAGGGTCTCGAACATGCGCCAGTCTCGTTCTTTTAACACAGCAGGGCTTTCCGGAAAAAAAAAAATTGTGCATTTTTTGCACCCCTGGACTGAACATAATGAAATGAGAGGATAAGGCAAGAGCCCAACAACTTGGTTGTGCTTGGTGGTGAGAACCTCAGTTCCCATTTTTAACAATAAGTTAATTTTTTTTAAACCAAACGCCCATTTTTTCAGGAATAATGATTTGATATTAACAGATATTAATCTGGAGTGGACAGAGAAGCTACTACAAATAAATATATTTTTAGATCTTCTTCTGTTACAGCCTGCTGGAGCTAAACCTTTCAGAAACGCTGTTTACCGCCACTTTATAGAGGGGCGAGTCACTAAGGGACCGTCTAAAAAGTGCATGAACAAGACCCAACAAGATTACAGAGAAAGACCTCACAGAACATCAAACATATCACACTGTTAGGCTACAGTATGGATTATTTGTTTATTTGTTTGTTTAATTGATTAATAATTATATTAAATTACATGTAAAAATAAATGATGACAAACAATTCTTGTGCTAATAAAACAGATAATTTGTTAAATGAGAGTCAGGGTCTTTTTTTAATTATTTAAATAATAATAATAATAATAATAATAATAATAATAATAATAATAATGGTAAAGGTATGTATGAAAATGAATGCACTTTGGTACAGACTGAGTTGCAAAAAATGACAAATCAATCAAAATTGCTATTGAAATTTCACATGTAAAACCAACTGCACTATCACCCACTCTATTATTGCTAATAACTACAACCATTCTCTTTGCAATATTCAGTTTAATAGTTTTTTTAATAAATGTTTTATTTAAAAAATATGAAATTTTCAATAGCTTTTTTGTTATGTTGATTACACATTTAAAACCTATTGTACTATAATCCACTCTATCATTGCTAATAACTACAACTATTCTTTTTTCAATATTCAGTTTAATATTTATTTTATTTTTTTTATATATATATTAAGTTTACAATCAATATATTCAGAATCCATTCAATATATTCAGAATCCATTCAATATTCTCACGGTTCATTCAATATATTCGGAATACATTCAATATTTTCAGACTTTTCATATATATAAATTGTTTTTTTTACTCGTTTAAAATGCTAAACAAAATATACTGCATATACTACATACCCCATTTTTGCCCATAGATCTGCGAGCATGGCAGGACTTGAGCTCATTGAATATGATTGTCTGCTTATAACAATGTGGCTTATAACAATAGATGTGACTAGAATAGACTTTCAAAAAATATTTAAACATAATTTTTGAAAACCTTAGAGGTATGCTATTATTACATTTACATATATGAATAAAAATTAACAATTACAAAGATTACATTTATTATGAAATATTTATGCTCGACTCTTTCTTATAGTCAATAGAACCAAAGAGAATGTCTTCGTTTTTGTTTTTTGTATAATCACAGGTCCAAAACAAATGTGCAATGGTTTCTGGAACAGAGTTACAGAAAGAGCAGATAAAATCTAATAAATAAATAATCTAATAATAAAACTAATAAAAAATAAAGGATTTGACAGGATAATATTTATATTTATTTGGCACTTTCACTCAAAAGTAGTCAGTTAATTCATTACTTAATTTATTCATTAATTTTTATTTATTTAAATTAAATGTATCTAAAACATAAAGACATTTGTCCAAGGTGTATTATTAAAAATATATACTGTATATCCCAGTATTACATCACATGGGGTTTACTGACAAAGATTTATTGAAAAGTGCTCTGATTCTTTGTTCAATTCAATTCAATTTTATTCATATAGCTCTTTTAATGATGTTTATTGTTGCAAATCAGCTTTACAGAAGACAACAAAAAATTTTTTAGGGAAATGTGTATAAATCAGAATGATCATATTGTTCCTGATGAGCAGGCCGAGGGCGACTGTGGCAAGGAAAAACTCCCTGAGATGGCAATAGAAAGTAACCAGACTCAACAGGGAACCCATCCTCATTTGAATGATAACAGATAGCAGGAATTGTGGGACACTTACTGTATCCTGTGTGTTAGGCAGCTGGAAGTTCAGTAGAACAGGAGAGGTGTTTTGTACCTGAGTCTCCAAGGAGTCCAGATTCGTTATTGGAGGCTCAGATACAAAACTGTGTGAGAATGTCAGTCCTGAGCTATTGTGTTATCAGAGATCAGCTGTCTGCATCAGGCAAGTCCATGCTAAAGTGAAACTATCCCCAGTTACCACACACATCCCATGCAGACTTAGATTAAAAAACATATTTTGCCTGCATCTGTCTTACCCGGATGAATATCTGAAACAGAAGGAGCTGAGAAATAAAACCCTCTCAATAGCGTGAATGGCATCAAACACGATCGAGCATTCATGTACAGATACAAGAATGAAATAAACAGAGAGGAATTCTGTGTCATTATATAATTAACTACTGGGTATATGTAATTAACAAACTAAGATGATGTTAATTCAACCCAGGCTGCACAGACATGTGCCAGCAACACAGCATAGGTCAATGATAATAAAATAAATAAATAAATAAATAAAGTGTGTGCTTATATAAAAGCCTTGCCTGTGTTTGTTAATCGGGAGGCTTCAGACATCAAACTGTGTATTTGGGTTTTCAGATATGTCAGGTAAAGCAAAAGTAATCATTACTTTTATAACGTGCAAGTTTTACCACTATAGGAATATGACGTCTTTAAAATGAAGAACTCTCAAAATGAGCGTACTACTATTTATTAATTTTATTTATTTATTTATTTTGGTAATAGAAACACTCAAAAAAAACAGAAAAGCATGTGATCTTGTATCTGTGTATTTCTTTGTCTATTTGAACTTTTTTTTTTTTTTTTTGCTCTGTCATGTTTGAGTAGTTGGTTAAAATGAACTAAACTTCAGTTCATCATATTGTCTATTTTTTAGTCTATACTGCACAATTCTGAGCCCTATGGACAGTATGTTTATTAAAAGACAAACCCAAAACAAGCGAAGGCTAAAAACCTCTGAGATTTAAGAGCTTTTAAAAAAAGTTTTTCCAGATAAAACGTGTGTGTAAAACTGTGAGAGATCATCAGAGTAACATTTGTCTGTGTTTAATTAAACTACACTAAACTCCTCCTGTCAGGAGAATCCCAACTGTACCAACCCACAATGCATTGCGTTCCACGTCACCACTTCCGACAACACGTTTCAGGAAGTTCCACGTCAGATTTTGCCGTGTAGAGGAAAGAAAAAAAACCCTGCAGTGTCGGAGCTTCAGCGTCGCTAAGTTATTATAAGAGACAAGCGGAGCTAAAGCAGAGACATGGTGAGTCTTACAGCGCCGGTGGTTTAAAACTAAATTAAACGTGTAGCATCACAACCTAATAGCTAGCTAGCTAACGATTAAAATATGTGCTGAACCGAGGCCGTGTAGAGTAAATGCTAACGCTAGTGTAATGCTAACGCTAATGTAACGCTAACTCTTACGCGCTTACGGTTTAATGGTTATTATTAATAATAAATATAAAATAACACCTTCGTGTATTGTTGAGTATAAATAATTGTGAACGGTTTGTAGTGAGAGCATTTATTTAGCGTGTTGACTTGCTGGCTGGCTGCTGAATGTGGTAGTTCATTTAGTTAGCTCGTGACTGTGGTCCAGTATGCATTTGAAGATGATGATAATGTTAGTAATAATAGTAATAATAATAATAATAATAATAATAATGTTTAGTCTGAATAAGTTGTACGTGTATGTGTGTCTTTGTTTGCATGTTGTGCTGGTAAGGTACACTCAGTATGTTAGTAGGAAAGGGAAGCACCAGTCACCTTACCGATACGATATTATCACGATTCCTCGGAGCCGATTCGAATAAAATTGCGATTCTATAAGTATCACGATTTTGTAAATATCCCGATTCAGTATTACAAATTGCCCCAGTTTTGTTACACTTTTAAACCTTCAAAAGTAATTAACTGCAGCCTGTTTCTAATAACATTAGTTTTCTAACTTAATAACCAAGTGCAACATTTAAACAATACAAACTTCAAGTTTTTCAGAGTTTAATATTTAACTGAGCAGCACATAACTGCTGTAGTTATTATTTGTAAACAAACTTGATAAATAATTCACGCCTACCAAATGGGATGAAAATGTGTAAACAGTTCGGGGGATTATAAAGAAACAGCAACATTTTAATTACGTTTTATTTTATTTGTATAGCGCTTTTAACAACGGTCACTGTCGCAAAGCAGCTTTACAGAATCAAAGATTATGAAAATGTGTATGAAATGTGAGAAAATGTCATGATCAGATTGTCCCTGATGAACAAGCCGAGGGCGACGGTGCTGAGGGAAAAACTCCCTGAGATGGCAATAGGAAGAAACTTTGACAGGAACCAGATTCAACAGGGAACGCATCCTCATCTGGGTGATAACACATAGCAGGGAGATGTGCGTTAGATGATGTCTTTACGTTAGTATGGAGTCCAGGCCGATAGTGGAGGCTCAGGTAGACTGTAGGAAATTCCAGTCCTAAACTGTCTTCAAGATTGAGTCCAAGATTGTCTTCATGGTAAAGTGTTGACCACACATTATAACACCTCAAATGACTCCAAACTCTCGAAACCCAACTTGACAGCGAGTACGCAGGTGGGCTCTCACTTGTGTGATGAGTGAGTTTGAGACTAATTTGCCCAAGAGTTTAGAGATAAAGCCAGATAATGCTATAAAAATGCGTTTCTGGTATGCCACTTGGACGTTTTTGCTTTTAATACAGAATTGTTTATAATATATTTAATAGTTTATAAGAATAATCACTTGTCAGGTCCAATCAAACTGAAATTCTGGTCACCTGCCGATTGACCGGTTCATCTCTGTTATAAATGTAACAATCTTTAAAACACACACATACAAAAAAAAAAAAAAAAAGATTTTGGAGTCAGTCTGGTGACCACCATAAAGAATCGTGATTCATAACTCAACGTTTTTTTTTTTTTTTTAATCCACCATCTCTATATGTTAAGTGACCACCTCTAGTAAGTGTAATAGTGTTGATTGTGGAAAGCTGCTTTGCGACAATGACAATTATTAAAGGCGCTATACAAATAAAATTTAATTGAATTAATAGAAGCATAGAAATTTAATAGAAACTAATAATTTAGGGAAAAAAACTGTTTCAGGGTTCAGTACAATGTTTAGGTGAGACAAATATGTCCAGTGACATGACATATTATAATCTCAAAATCATAAAGATACCCTAGTTACATTTCCTCTCCAAGTGTTACAGTAAACAGGTCTGAAATATAGCTGCGGTTTTAGTCAGCAGAACGGGCTGAAATGTTCTCCCCTACATACAACAAACCACAAATAAATATGACCTTTAACACAGTATTTTTTATTTATTTTATATTTCAATTAATTTAATGTTTCAGCGATCCAATCTAACTCTTCGCCTCCATCTGCCCCTTTATAAAGAGTAAGATGAAGTAAAACTAAAAAGTGCTAAAAGAACTAAACACTGTTTGCAGCCCTTAAAAAAACAGAGCATTGTTTGCATTATTATTTTTTACATGGCATCAGGATTGTGATATACAGTATTTATATAGTGACATAATGTACTTTTTTTGTGGCGGTGAAATTTACTAATTTAACATTAACCAATGCTGTATTACCTGAACGTGTCCAAGGTTTATTATAAGAATTTATCTTCCTGGGTTTTTCAAAGAGGATCCTGTTCATGGTGCAAAACGTTTCTGTGCAGAGCATGTGTCAGTATGTCCTTCTTATTCTTTTTATGGCAGCTGGCATCCCGCTACTATTTAATCAATCGCCGATGGTGTCTTTCCCCGTCAAACAGATTTTTAAAAAGGTTGGGTAAATATACCTGGGAGGCCCACTCTGTGTATACTCTGTGTAGAAAACATTTGTGTAATCATTTTAATTTAATGTGTAATGTTTGAACTGTGACTAAAATGATATTTTACAACACTTGGTTCCAAACGAGTAATGTTACTGGCCAAGAGCAAGTGGACTAGATGTTTAACTATATGTATCACTCCACGTCTCAGGTTTTCTAACAGTCGTTACTTAGACTAACTGTCAGTCGCAGCATACGTGAAAGTAGGTCTCTACTGAGGAGTAGTAACTGCCCGCCAAAACTCACTTTTAGCATGAAAACACATCCGATAACGTTCTATCGTTAAAAATAATAATAATAAAAAAACACTTTAATTGTTCATTGTCTGAATAAGCAACACAGTGAATCACTAAATTCGAAATTGCTCTCCAACCACTGATCAAGGGCACTACTTGGTGTATTGAGCATGGGATTGTACACCCTACATGAACAAATTAAACCATGATCAAAATGTTAATATAATTAAAGCAATTTCTATGACATTAAACCCCACTCCCTTTAAAATTATTAATACATAAAGTAAAGCCATTTTAATATAAAAAATTTTCTTGACTTATACTTTACAGATAGCAAACGCAGTCACATGACTAGTGCTCATTATATATTTTACTAAGAGGTAAGATTCACACAGGGTTGAGAAGCACCAGAAGCAGAAATTACAAAAGAAATTGTTAACATTGTCTTGTTTAGGACTTAAGCGTTCCTAGGTTAAACAAACTCAAGGAGCTCAAATAAAACAACCTGCTTAAGTTGATGCACGACAGCAGTTTGAAAGATGGCGATCACAGGTCGCACGAGGTTGCATTAAAGTGCTTTGTATAAAGTCACACAATTTTTTGATAAAAATATTTCTTTATCATGTTTGCATCATTGATTTTGGACCCAAAAAGCAATTTGTCTCATTGTGTCTATTCTTTTTCTTTTACACATGATGACGAATTTGTGACGAATACATTTTTTTAAGTTCCAGTTGAAGCTCCACACTTCTGCTTATGTCATGTTATGTAATTTGCTGCGGTCGTATTACTTTCCTTACGTTTCCCCCTTTTCTTTGCCGTAGCCTCTCAGGCTGGACATCAAGCGCAAGCTCACCGCTCGGTCAGACCGCGTCAAGAGCGTCGACCTCCATCCCACCGAGCCATGGATGCTGGCCAGTCTGTACAACGGCAGCGTGTGCGTCTGGAACCATGAAACACAAGTGAGCGGGTCAAAAAATAAAAAGGCTGTACTTCTCAATGTCAAATCGAGTGTCAGTTATATCCTATTGTTCACTGAATGTTGTCCTATTTTTTTTTTTTTTTTTTTAGACCCTGGTGAAGACATTTGAAGTGTGCGACCTACCAGTGAGAGCGGCAAAGTTTGTCGCAAGGAAGAACTGGGTCATAACTGGAGCAGTAAGTATTGGGAACAGGAATCACCATCACCAGGGACCACTCGATACGATGATATCATGAACCCCAAATGCTGATCCGATTTGTAAATATCACAATTTTGTAAACATGCTTGATTCAATATATAAGCAAATTGCTCCTACTACACTGCCTGGTAATGCATGAATAGTTTTAAACCTGTATGATTATAAAGGAACTGCAACATTTTATCATATCAAATTCAAACATCTAAATTAAAAATGTATGTTTAAAAAAAAAAAAAAACGATGCATGTATACAAAAAAGAATCGTGCGCTTAACTATAGATTTTTACCCCCCATTTCTAGTAATGCGGATACAGATTTAGTTCCATCTCGATTTGGGTAAACTTATTTCCTTCATTCTGTTTTCTAGGACGACATGCAGATTCGCGTTTTCAACTACAACACGTTAGAGCGAGTACACATGTTCGAGGCCCATTCGGATTACATCCGCTGCATCGCCGTGCACCCGACTCAGCCCTACATCCTTACTAGCAGTGGTATGTACAGTATGTGTACACGAAACACTATTCATATGCACCACCGCTCAAAAGTTTGGGATCACTTTCTAACTTTCTAACCACTAAACAAAAACTAATAAATTTGCAAGAGATTCCAAACCTTTAAACAGTAGTGTATGTATTTTATTTATTACCTCATTGTTTACGTCTGTGTGCGTGCAGATGATATGTTAATTAAGCTGTGGGACTGGGAGAAGAAGTGGTCGTGCAGTCAGGTGTTCGAGGGCCACACGCATTACGTCATGCAGATTGTGATCAACCCCAAGGACAACAACCAGTTCGCGAGCGCGTCGTTGGACAGAACCATCAAGGTGATCTTCAAATTCACGTACTCAACCATACACGGTATGATACGCAGTGAAATACTTACATGACCTTGAAAAAGAAGTAAGGAGGCAGTATGCAAATAGGAAAAAATAAAATATAAAATCTACCTGGGAATCATTAAGAATTTGAGAAGCCCCTGGTGCATGATGATGGTGTGCGATGTTTCAGGTGTGGCAGCTGGGCTCCTCGTCCCCCAACTTCACTCTGGAGGGCCACGAGAAGGGAGTGAACTGCATCGATTACTACAGCGGCGGAGATAAGCCGTATCTCATCTCAGGAGCTGATGACAGGCTGGTAAAGATCTGGGACTACCAGGTGAGCACATCTCTCACTCTCTTTCTTTTACTTCCTGATGATGTCATTCACCTGAGTTTTCTTTTCTCGGGAACCGATCTTACATAACAATTCCCTTTCAGAATAAGACGTGCGTGCAGACTCTGGAGGGTCACGCCCAGAACGTGTCATGCGTCAGTTTTCATCCCGAGCTGCCAATCATCGTGACGGGATCTGAAGACGGTAAGAGCGCAAAAGGCTCGCAGGCATGACTTAGTTAGTTTTTATTATTTTTTTATGTATTCATGTTGCGCTCATGTTTAGGTACGGTGCGCATCTGGCACTCCAGCACCTACCGACTGGAGAGCACGCTGAACTACGGCATGGAGCGGGTGTGGTGCGTGTGCGGCCTGCGCGGTTCCAATAACGTCGCGCTCGGTTACGACGAAGGCAGCATCATCATTAAGGTACATGCAATATGATTATGTTAACGCATTCGTTGATTTTATTTGTAAAGTTAGAGTTCGAATTATAGCCGTGAACTTTTTCCTGTGTTGTTGATTTTCGCTGTTGTTTTTTTTTTACTTAGCTTGGTCGTGAGGAGCCTGCCATGTCCATGGACACCAACGGGAAGATTATCTGGGCCAAACATTCAGAGGTACAGCAGGCCAACCTGAAAGCCATGGGCGATACAGAGATTAAAGACGGAGAGAGGCTGCCCCTAGCCGTCAAAGACATGGGCAGCTGTGAGATCTACCCCCAGACCATTCAGCACAACCCCAACGGGAGGTCCGTGTGCAAGCCGATGATAAACACGCGTATCTGTAATCATCTGTTTTCATGACCAACCGGATGATGTTGTATGTTGCCAGGTTCGTGGTGGTTTGTGGAGACGGAGAGTACATCATCTACACAGCCATGGCTCTGAGGAACAAGAGCTTCGGCTCGGCTCAGGAGTTCGTCTGGGCTCACGATTCTTCAGAGTGAGTGTTCCTCTCTCCTAGCGCTGACGCGAGAATCTCGGAGTACTCAGGAGAAAAAATAACAAAAAATGAAGTGACAGATGTGGCGTAGTGGTGGCTTGCACCTCAGGATGTGGGATTGATTCCCACCTCTGTGAGTTTAGTGGGTAATATGGTGTGTTTCCTCCAGGTTCTCCGGTTTCCTCCCACAGTCCGTAGACATTCAGATCAGGCTAATTGGTGTTCCCAAATTGATCATAGTGAGTGTATGAGTGTGTGCCCTGCGATGAACTGGCACCCTGTCCAGGGTGTACCCCGCCTCATGCCCTAAATCTCCTGGGATAGGCTCCAGGCCCCCCGTTACCCTGAATACAGTATAAAGCGGTACAGATGATGATGGTGTGAGTGAGCGAACGAACATGAAGCAGCAGTTAATTAATTAACGGTTAAGCATCAAAAGAACTGTTGAATTTAAGTCAGGGTTATTTATATTTATGAGTCTGGTTATTTGAGTTTACGTGATTACCATTGAACTTGAGATATATAAGCTAAGTGTGTAAACAGTTTTTCCTCCTGTACAGGTATGCAATCAGAGAAAGCAGCAGCTTGGTGAAAATCTTTAAGAACTTTAAGGAGAAGAAGTCCTTCAAGCCTGACTTTGGAGCAGAGGGTAATTTACTTTATTCATTTACAAAATAATTTTTACTTGAGCTAAGCGGGTTTGGGGTAAGGATCCGAAAGAGTTTTCAATGGAATCAAGTGATGTCTGTCTGTAAGATTTTTGTTGCTGTTCCTTTCAGGTATCTACGGTGGCTTCCTGCTGGGCGTCAGGTCCGTAAACGGCTTAGCTTTCTACGACTGGGAGAACACCGAGCTGATTCGGCGCATCGAGATCCAGCCCAAGCACGTACGTGACAAACCGCAATGTTCACCTCATCATTTCGTTTGTCTGTGTCTGAACCCGGCATGTATAACCCGAGCTCCCTCTCGTCATACTTGTGCTCAGATCTTCTGGTCAGATTCCGGAGAGCTGGTGTGCATCGCGACAGAGGAGTCGTTCTTCATCTTGCGCTACCTGGCGGACAAAGTGGCCGCGTCGCAAGAGTCCAACGAGGGGGTTACCGAGGACGGCATCGAGGACGCTTTTGAGGTTTGTGTCCAATCAATAATAAATACCAGGACATACAATAATAACTAATGAAAACTTTTTTTTTTTACTTACGAATAGTCCGTAGGAAGTAAGAACCTATTTGTCAGATAAACAGCGACTAAACATGACTGAACTACTTTCTGTGCACAGGTCCAGGGTGAGATTCAGGAGATTGTCAAGACAGGTCTGTGGGTGGGAGACTGCTTCATCTACACCAGCTCTGTCAACCGCCTCAACTACTTTGTTGGAGGAGAGATCGTCACCATCGCTCATCTGGATAGGTGCGTTTCAGTAGACGATTTAAATTTCGTTCTCTTTAGCGTTGTAGGATCAAAAGGTTGCATGGCCGTAATGATGGCAAAAGTTTGGACTCGCCTTCTAAATTCAGTGTTTGCGGATTTATCTACTACATTCTAGAACAATACTGGAAATATCAAAACTGATATTTAAAATAACAACTGACTTAATTAGGTAATTAGGTCAGTTGTTATTTTAAGACACAAAGGTCATGTGTTCTGGAACAGTTCTTGCATGAACAGTAACGTCAAATGCATTTGTAATACCCATTAAGCACCATGATGAAACTGGCTCTCAGGAAAGTAAGACCAAAACTTACCTCTACTGCGGAGGAGAAGTTCATTTAGAGTTACCAGTTACCTCAGAAATCAACAGTTAACAAACAGCACCTTTACAGAGCATAAGTAACAGACACATCTCACCATCAACTGTTCATAGAATGCGTGTCCAAACTTTTGACTGGTACTGTGCATGTAGGATGTCACTATTTTTTATTATTTTAAGACATGTTGTACGTTAGCCTGGTTTAGTATTAAGCCGTTTTCCCCGATCTCCTTTAGGACCATGTACCTGCTGGGCTACATCCCTAAAGATGACCGACTGTACCTGGGAGACAAGGAGCTGAACATCGTCAGTTACTCGCTGCTGGTTTCGGTGTTGGAGTATCAGACCGCCGTCATGCGACGCGACTTCTCCATGGCTGACAAAGTGCTCCCGACCATTCCGAAAGAGCAGAGGACCAGGGTGGCACACTTCCTGGAGAAACAGGTACGACTTCACATCTGTGCCATAACACTACCGTTGTTTATCTCTTTATATGAAAGGGCTTTGTTTTTAATTAAATTGTATATTTACAGGGTTTTAAACAGCAAGCGCTGGCCGTGTCCACTGACCCAGAGCACAGGTTTGAGCTTGCTCTACAACTCGGGGAACTGAAGATTGGCTACCAGCTTGCAGTAGAAGCAGAGGTAAGATCTGAGAATTTAGCAATTTCTTTTCCTTTATTCTGCTCTGCTCATCATCTAACTCCCAGTTTAATACAGGGCAGGGTAGAAAAAGAAATAAAAAAATGCCTATAACCATAGTCAAATAAAAAATGTTTTTGTTTTTCTTTTCTGTCTAGTCTGAGCAAAAGTGGAAGCAGCTGGCAGAGCTGGCTATCAGTAAGTGCCAGTTTGCCTTGGCACAAGAGTGCCTACATCATGCCCAGGACTATGGAGGCCTGCTGCTGTTGGCTACAGCCTCTGGCAATGCCGCTATGGTGAGCAAACTGGCAGAGGGCGCCGAACGTGACGGCAAGAACAACGTCGCCTTCATGACCTACTTCTTGCAGGGGAAGTAAGTACATTTTGATTTTTTTTTTTTTTTAAACGCAAACCTTTAAACGAAAGTCCATCATCGAGACGTAAGATTAGTAAATAAGCTTAGCACATTATTATCGAATTTTCAATATAAAGGGATGTTAGGGATGGGAATCATCACATCACAATACCTACAGTAGACACACTATTTGTATTAAGATTTTGTGTAATCACAATTTTATAAATGTCCTGATTTAAAATGATTTTATATATATAATTTTTTGGTTGTTTTTGTTACAATTATAAACAAATCTTGGCAAATAATTGAAGATAAAAGAGCTCTAGAGGATAATTAAATCTGCCCACATGATCACTGGGTGTCCTCTCCCGCTGCTTCGATAAAGTTAGCAGTGTCATTAAAGATCCGTGTCATCCTGGTCACTCTCAGTTTGAACCATTACCGTCAGGCAGACGATAGACAGCAATCAAAACCAGAACAAATAGGTTGAACAACAGTTTTTAACCAAGAGCAGTATAAGAATTAAATGTTGAGTAAAATTTTCGGGACATTATTTTCTTCAATATGCGTACATTGGGTAATATTCTTACATATGCGTACATATGCGTTTCTTGCGTTATTTGTGTATCTTGTGTAATGCGTGTAAAGCACCTAATTTCTTTGTACATGCCACATGTTCCAATGACGATAAAAGCTATTTTATTCTATTCTATTGTATTTTCTACCTCCCACACAGGACAATGTGCTGCCTGGCCATTTATGAATAGTTTAGAGAGCACCATCTGTAGAATTATAGAGAGAGAGCAACATATTACCACCTCAAAAGTAAACATACCTAAATTAAAAAATGCCTTTTAAAACATCGAGTCTGGAGTCAATGTGACTACAGCGACGCACGGCGAGTTCTCAATACTTCTCAATACTCAACTTCTGCTTGAAAGATATCCCAACGTCTCCTGGTCTCTGCTGCGACAAAGGAAAAAGTTTCCAACAAATGTTACAATGCATGAATTGCCACAAAAAGAATCACATTATGTAACTGATTTTATTTATTTGTTTTTTTTCCCCTCTGTCTCTATTAAATATGTATTATAGTAGTTGTAGATGTTTATTTTGGTGTTTAAATGAATCTAATGACTGTAGGTGATAATTTTTATTCCTCGCTAGAATAAATAAAATAGTAGACTATGTAGAAAATTCATTAAAAATCTCTATTTGGATAAGTGACTTCTTCTGGTCTAGAAAGTAATGTTTGTTAGTTATGGAGTTCCTATTGGTCTTAGACATCTTGTGGGTGGAGCTTTGTGGAAATGTGAAAAAGTAGGCTCAAAGACTACAATAAAGGCTGTTAGAGGGATAATCTGAAAAAATATATATATATATAATTCTTACCTTTAAAACGTGGCTAATGTACACATGCATGTTGATTCCTGTTTCTACCTTCAGGTTGGACCAGTGTCTAGAACTTCTGATCAGGACCAATCGCCTGCCTGAAGCCGCCTTCCTCGCTCGCACTTACCTGCCCAGCCAAGTGTCCAGGTGCCTCCACACACTCATACACTCCAGCACTACTTCTCAACACCTTAAATTCCAATTTATATACACATACATCTTCATACCTTCCCACCAAAACACCTTTCCCAAAACATTGCTGCCACCTACTGGCCAGTTTAGTCATTACCAGGTTAACATTAGTCAGTATGCGTACAACGATTGAACTAGATGTGGTGGTGTGTAACGCTTACAGAGTGGTCAAGCTGTGGAGAGAGAGCCTGTCGAAAGTAAACCAGAAGGCGGCAGAGTCACTGGCCGACCCCACCGAATACGAGAACTTGTTCCCTGGGCTGAAGGAGGCGTTCGTGGCTGAGCAGTACCTCAGAGAGACCTGCCTGGGCAAGAGCAGACCTGCCACCGACTACCCACTGGTCACGGTGAGAGAGCTCAGCACGCTGCCTTCATCCTGACCATGTTTAACTGCCAGCTCTTTATACACACTATGTGTCTTAAAGCTGAATAAAAATGTATCTTTTAAATAATAATAACTTTTTATGTCCATCTAGCCCAATGAGGAACGGAACATTCTAGAAGAAGCCAGCGGTTATGAACCCAAGGGCGTTCTTCCAACCCATACACAGGTATATTTTACAAAATTTTAAATGCATGCATACAATTCTTAAGTTGGAAAGGTGGAAATAATGTGTGTGTGTGTTCACAGCAGACTTCTGACACAGAGAAGGCTACAGTAGAAGTAGAAGTATCTTCGGTCATGGCTTCTCCAGTACTTCCTCCAGTAGCTAGTGTGGCTCCTCCACAGCCTGAACCTTCTAAGAAACAAGAGGAAGAAATTAAAAACTTTAGAGAAAAGGTACAGTTTTTTTTGTTTGTTTGTTTTTTTGAAATGGTTAATTATACATTATCTCTAAAATGTAAAGAAGTAAACCTTTGACTTTTTATACGTTATAACAGTTTAATCACTGTTACTGTAAGAAACATCATTCATCTACGTGTTCTTATTCCTCGATGTATTCATAGTTTTTTAAAACAAATGTCCACTTTGGCCTTTTTGCACATAGACTCTCGAAGAACTGGAGGACGATCTGGACAACCTGGAGCTGGACGACATCGACACTACAGACGTCAACCTCGACGACGACTTCCTAGACGACTGATCACATCCCCGAGACGTCGAGTTTTATTTAAAAGACCAAGCCTTTTTTGTATTTGTTGTCCTGTCATTAATCAGAAAGTCTCCCTGAAGTCAGGATATGGAGGGGTAATGTGGACTGAGCAGAGTATCTTTTGACGACATGCTGGGTTTGGGGGAAAGAAAAAAAAAAACATGTTGTCAAGTCTGAATTTTGTACTTCATGCAGCATCTGATTCCTTCTTCTCTCCCTTTTTTTTGTTTGCCATTACATTAAACTGTAAATTTCGAGTCATATCTAAAAGTGTGAGTTCACCTGATTCAAGTGCTGAATAAATATATATACAATAATCTATGAATATAGCGTATTTATATATAATAAAGAAAACGTACAGATTTAGCTGTTTTAAAAAAAGAACTAACCTCTTCCACTATGAATGAATTTCACCTAATATTACTGAAGGGATTTTTCTGCTGTAGATGTGTTACAGATTTCATTAAATTGATCACGGTTCAATTAAAAAACAAGCAACTATAGTTGCTCTGAAGGTTTTATGTTTTTAATACTTCAGGTTAAACTGAAACAGTGCATATAGCATACTTTTTAAAAGAATAAGTCTAATAATAATAAATATACACAACTGGTTCTATGAGTAACTGTCTTGAGCTTTGCACGGTTCATTTGTTTATAGCATTATTTACAAATGATGCCGTGACAGTTTGGACAAGCTGCCAATGAGCTAAAAACAAAAAAATATGAACATCTGCGTCATATGAACATCTGCGTCATAATATGGACATCTGCTTTTGTTGTCACAAAGCTGCTCCAATCTCCAGGAAGAGAGAGGATTTTGATTTGGTAACCTTTTTTTGAACTTTTTGCTCGGCAGAATTTCTCCGTCAAAGTTAAGAGCTTAAACAATAAATAAAACAAACGTCAAGATTTAGAGATAGAGGCTATCTGAGAAACTGAGTTAATGACATTTATCTTGTGCATGATATTCTGGTACAAAGTGGAGTTGGTGTACTCTTACTGCCAGAAATAGGTTATTTTCCAATAACACTGCACCCTTATGCATTGCATTCCTCTTATACCATAGCAAACATTTCTTTCAGGAATGACACCTTATCATGTATCATTGAGATTTATACAGTCATTCCCATAGAGTATGATGTTAAAGATGTTTCTATGTACAACACCACTACTCTTGGTTATTGTCTTAAATCCCTGTTCAGGATTTGTGCCTATCCACTGGGATGGGCTCCAGACTCCTCCAGCCCACACTGTAGGTTATAGTGCATGGGTGAGTGACGGGTATTAATAACTACTGTAAATAATGTCAGAGCTGCTGTTGCAGAAAGTTATTCCTGATCGATCAGAAACGAGAAAAGTATACAGTAATATAGTCGTTCTTGTAATTTTAGACACAACAAATTAAAGACATTGTGCAACTTGTATAAAAATATTAATGATGCTATAAAATAGCATTGGGCCTAAAATAGAGCCTGGAGATACACTATGTGGCCAATGATGTATACACACTGAGCCATGTAAATGTTGTAAAAGAATATGTGATCCATCAGACCAGGCCACCTTCTTCTATTGTTCCACGGTCCATTTCTGATACTCATGTGCCCACAGAAGGTGCATTCTATGCTGGACACGGGTCGGAATGGGCACCCTAAACTGTCTACGGCTACCTGGCCTCATACGTAGCAAGCTGTTATGCAATATGTGTTCAGACAGCTTTTTCTCATGACATTTTTCAGAAATTTGGTAACAGTAGCGCTTCTGTGGCATCGGGCTAGCCTTCGCGTTCAGCACACATGATCCTGCCCCCAGTTTGTTCTTCCATACTGGGAACACCCCAAAAGACCTGGTGCTTTGAAGATGTTCAGATCCAGTTGTCTAGCCTTTACAATTTCACTCTCATCAGTCAGTCACTTGGTCCTTAAGTTTGCCCATTTTTTAGACTTCTAACGCAGCAATTTCAAGATTTAACTGTTCACCTGTTGCCTAAAATATCCCGTCCCTTGACAAATCCCAGTGTGATGGCTTTGCTATTACACGTATTGTGTTTTAGCTCCTTGAAATGTTACTTCGGTATGTGTTTGAGTGTTTCTCAAAGTGTAGTCCAAGGGATTTTTATTTGGTAACTGTGTGTTAGGTTTTAAATGACACACACACACACACACACACACAATGTCTGAAGATCTCTGCTTATTCTCAGCAAGGAGAGCACATTTAAACGGTGCTACGTCCTGAACATCAAAAGAACCGTCATTAACATGTCAGTCATAGAGAGACCCGGAGACAGACAGGAGAGAGGAAATACGTTTACATTCTCCTGATTAAACAAAAGGGTTCTAGCAGACAAGAGCCATTTGGATGTATACACGTCTGGGTACAGGATATAGAAGGTGTGACCACAGAAGGCGTAAGGAAGCACAGTGAGGGGTCTGTTCTACAGTAATCTGAACTGATAATGTCTTACAATATTATAAAACCTTACACTGTGGTAGAAATTACAACTAATTTCTCACATTTTCACTCTCTTAACAGGTCGGTTAATGGGATTGAGACAAAACCTATAAAAGTAGAAGCTCCTTTGGCCTATAACCAACAAGAACCTTAACTTATTGTCAGGAAAGTTCAGGGGGTAGAGCTAAGGTTAAAAAATGATTGTTGACCCATTAACTGCAGCCCATGTCATCCTGTCCAGAAGTTGGTGCTGACGATACTAATCAGCATTCTAGTCAGCCACCATAGAAGAAAGGAAGAAAGTCATGCACATGCAATAGGGAAACAATGGAAGTCAACTTAACAGCTATCAGCTAGGGGCTTGCACGTAGTAGCAGGAAAACTATTGCATTACTATTACATTTCCTCCACTGTGTAGGAACATGGCCAGAGGACGAGCTCCGCCTGAGGACAGCAGATGTTTAGTTTGTTCGGGATGTTTAAACAACCCCGTGGTGTTGAGATGTAACCACAGGCTGTGCTGGAGCTGTGTACAAAGTTACTGGGAGAGGACACACTCTCTGAAATGTCCTGTTTGTTTGGAAGAGACATTGTGCAAGGTGTCTTTACAAAATGTCAGGGCTGTGATGTCAGGATCGAACCGTGGAAATGTTTTCATGGAGAAAACAGGAGATAAAATGGTGAGTACGTGTTGTTTATTTTTAATAGTCTTCTAATAATCCTGGGGGGCAAAGCATGGAAGATATTTCTATGTACTAAAAAGTAATATATATATATAATTTATTTACTATAAAGTATGAGTTTAGTGATAATATGGACCATAGATTTATGTGTACATCTTTTGTTTTTTACAGAAATATCTCTCTCTCTCTCTCTCTCTCTCTCTCTCTCTCTCTCTATATATATATATATATATATATATATATATATATATATATATATATATATATATGATATCTGTGGCAAGGCACTACGGTGCACTACACTACACTTTAAACAATACATTTAATGAACAACTTATTTAAAGAATAATTCCTCTAATATGTGTCTAATTGATGATAGGAGCAAATGTGTTAAAGCTTGTGCATGTAGATGTACAGAAAAGGCTCTAAGGTGGTGTAACTCTGCTTAGGAAGGAAATGACTGTTACGTTATTGTGCAAAAGTGCTGTCCGCCCAATTCATTTCTTTATATTTTACTTCCAAAGATGTCCTTTGTATTCTAATGTGCTCTTAGGGAATCGTTCTCCAGGATTCCTGTAGGACTTTTGTGTCTCTAATTTTCAATCCAGTCCTCATACCTGAGCTGTTTTAGAGGATTTTGTTTTGTTAAGCCACACAGTGACTCATTAATCATTTAAGCATAAAAACCCCACCTAAAAAAAATTGTTCCCAATTCTTTAATGTAACCTACGTCATTTGTTTACATTTAATATGAAGAAATGAGGAATAAGTCAAGACTTTTGCACAGTACTGTAGATCATAATAACATAATACATCAGGAGCTTTTAAGTGATGTACGGTACAAAATGAATTGATTGTGCCATGTTTGAATGCTTAAACGTATTTTAATATTTCTTTAGTTAGCTTAGGTCTAGTTAACTAGTTAACACAGGTCTCCAAGCTTCCTTAAAGCGTGTCTGTTAATGCTCCAGCTAAAATACCCCTCAGATCATGCATTTTTAATACCCCAATCGTCAACTGTGCTGTTTAAGTGTTTATGTAAATGAGCTACTGATGAGCCACCTCCTGCCAGAAAACAGGTGGGGGAAGGTATCTTCTGATATGAAGTCATAATAGGGGAAAAAATCGAAATGGCTTGTTTAACATCTTGCCAATGTAAAAAAGCAAAAAGGAGAAATAAATAGAATTTCTGTCTCTCTCTTTCTTTGTTTGGACACTGTTTTAAAAAATGGCTAAAACAGTTACAGTTCACTTTAAAGTCATTCCAATGAAAGTTATTGCATTAAAATGATTTCTACTGTCCAGTTTCTTGCTGCGCTGCATTTTGCTCAGTTTTGTCCACGTTTCAGCATCCTTTGTATTCCCGATTCTGTTTGGTTTGAACCAATATATTGAATGAAAAGTGAAAAAAAAACAAAAAAAAAACACACCCACCTGGTGAATTCTACTAAGTACCTGACTGAGTTGTCCTTTTGTCCACCACTAACCTATTTGATATTAGGATTTTATCACTGAACTGGCTGACTGCCATGTGGACCATCATGTGCTTCTGAAAGTAGCAACAACATGCAATATGTATTTGTTTTGGCTATAATGACTGTGTGTCCAATTATTAAACTGTTGTCTTGTGTATTTTTAGGAGCTGACCAGAATATCCAGGTATGTATAGTCACACCTAACTAGCAGTAACTAGCTGTGTACTTAGTGTGTCCTTGAACCTTAACACAGTTGGCACCTTTTTAGATCAAAGGATGAAAACCAGCTTGCAGATGTTCAGAACTCGAGCATGGATTCAGCGGATCCGGAAGCCCACACTCCTTCAAATGCCGCATCTTCGTTCGTGGCCTTGAGAGCCAATCTGTGTTCTGAGTGCGGTAAAAGTTTTGAAAGCAAATCAGCCCTCAAAACCCATCAGAAATCCCACTCTGTGCAGCGGCCGTCCGAATGCTCCAAAAAAAAATATAGCAGCAAGGACAAACTTGGTATACATCAGCGACTACATACGAATGAGCGGCTACACCATTGTGCCTACTGTGATAAGAAGGTCACAACAAAGCATGCGCTGATACGCCATGAAAGAAGACACACTTTCTATACGGCGGCGTCGTTGAGGTTACACAAGGCAAAGCACGCGGGAGAAAGGCCCTTTGCTTGTCATCAGTGCGATAAGAGATTTTTTGTGAAATCTCAACTGAAATATCATTTGCGTGTGCATTCAGGAGAGACTCCATATAGTTGCTCAGTTTGTGGGAAGGCTTTTAGGTGGAGCCATGTCCTTAACACCCACAAAATAATTCATCAGGAAGATCGTCCGTTTAAGTGCCCAGACTGTGGCAAAGGCTTTAAACTAATCCACCACCTAAAGGCCCACGAGTTGATCCACTCAGGTGACTTGCCATTCAAATGCAGTCATTGCGGCAAAGCTGTTAGGACTCGGTATTCTCTTAATCTTCATTTACGCATTCATACAGGAGAAAAGCCCTACAGCTGTGACCACTGCGAAAAGCGTTTTGTCTCGTCAAGCCAACTAAACGTCCACCGACGAGTCCACTCGGAAGAAAAGAACTACAAGTGCTCCGAGTGTGAGAAGAGTTTTCGACACTTGTGTTCCTTGAAGCTCCACCACCAGCGAAGACACACTCAGGAGAGGCCATTACGGTACCATTGCCAGGAGTGTGGTAAAAGCTTTTCTGCTTCCTCCTCTCTCCGAGTCCATAATGAAATACACAAAAACGAACGGCGTTACCAGTGCGCAGTTTGTGGTCAAAGATTTAACTTCTCCAGCATTCTGAAGTCCCACCAAATGACCCATTTGTCCAAGCCGGAGTATCGTTGCGACGATTGCGGCAAGATTTTCACCCGCAAACAAACCTTTAGTATTCACAAACAGCTTCATACAGGGGACAAAGTCTACAACTGTTCGGAGTGCGGAATCAGCTATAGCTGCTCCAGCAGTTTACTTGTACACATGCGGAGCCACAAAGGAACGAGAGAGTATTACTGCAGCGAGTGTGAGAAGTGTTTCAAGAGTTCGGCATACCTGAGGAAGCACCAGAAAGCCGTGCATGCTGGAGAGAGTCCATATGTCTGCGCAGAGTAAAAGGCTGTTGCTTGTTGAGATACTCGGGAGGTCACAGAATGGGGTGGAAGAATCACTTAATTGTCGACAAGTGGGGAAAGCAACTTATGAAGAACAACTATTTCCAGTATTTGCCCTGCTCATCAGTTTACCAGAGTTTTTCTTTCCATTGGCAATTAATCCAGATTATTAATTATAAGATTCAGTTATTTCTGTGAAACAATTTTCATTTCAATATCTGATTACCAAATATATTTCTCAGGGTGCAATAGAGTGGTAAGAGTTAATATTTTATATAATTGAAAAAAAAAATTTCTTCTCAATTAATTGGTCAGTTTTTGGTTCAGAATTGTTTTACATTAAAATTATTTAGGCTTTTTTAGCAAACAAGTTGTTTACAGAAGTCAAATGGTGAATTTCTTAAATGATGAAATGATGAATTTCTTAAAAACATGTGACCTAAAGCATGATGGCATCTTGGGGGTTTTGCTCCGCTTCAAAGCTCCATGTTTATCCAACATGCCTTGTTTTTTCTTATATTTTATGGTGGTCCAATGTCATAGAAAATAACAGAGAGTGGAGAAGATCTATGTAATATTCATTGAGATCAAGGACAACCAGGTCTTTTGGCCAGGCAGTTCATCTCATTTATCTCATTTAGTGAATTTCTATTAGAGCTGTCTTTATTTTATTGTTAGTGCCTTATTGTTTGGGGATAGGGCTTAAGGGGAGGGTTTGGGTAGTTCTTGTTTTATGGATCCAGATTAATACGTAAGCGTCATCGAGTCACAACCTTATTTCTTTTAACCCATAGCAATCAATTAGTGTCATTCAATTTTGTACATTTAACCCACACAGATTAATTGGAAATAAAATTGAATGATTCCACTAATTACTAATTTGATCACCAGTTAGCATACCAACTGAACTGTGATCGAACTGAAATGTTCACAAAAGCTACAGTATAACCACAGAGGGAACTTTTTCATTTGATCCAGTCAGAATTAATTCTAGTTTCTGGGATGTTCATGAGAACCGTTGTACCTCAACAGAGTTCACACTTTTTTTTTTTTTTACTACATCCCATAATACATATGCTATAAACACTAGCAGCGTACAAGTAGTCATTTGCTATGAACAAGAAACATGAACACCATTCAAAAACACTTAAGTAAGATAAACACTTAAGTTAAAAGAAGTCTTTTAACCGAGCAGGTTGTCTGATGGTATGTCCAGCTCTTAAGCATCGAGAACCAGGGACAATATTCTCTCCCACTTGTTGGAGCAGCTCCGTTTGAACAGGCTCAGAAACTGTACTGGTACACAGGTTATCACCACTGTACATGGTGCAGTCATGTGTATGATGTTACCTCAGAGCGATTCTTCATTCACATTGACATACCTCTGTAACTGGAGCAGCATTCTTTGAAGACATGCACTACCCGAATTGGTTTGGAGAATATCGCTTCAAGCGGTTTATGATCTGACTGGACTCTGTTGGGAACGGCCAGAAACATACTGGTGAAATTACCTCAGAGCAAACACGATGGCCAGCAATGAGCATATTTCTTTTTAGCAGCAGAGAGAGCTCTTGAAGCATATGCTACATGTTGTTTCTGCATCGGAGTGGCTCCCAAGCCATCTTTTGAGACATCTGCCTGCACCTCTATGGGTTCATTTGGATCTAAATGTCTGGGTACGGGTGTTGTTGTTATGGCTGTTTTCAGCTGTTGCCAGATGTTCAGTATGCCATTTCCAGTTAACTATATCTTTCCTTAGCAACAGCCTGAGTGGTGCAATGCGAGAGGCTTCATTACGTATGTAGTGCGACAGGTAGCTTGTCATACCTAGCAGATGTTGTTCAAGTGCTTTTCTGTCAGTGGGAAGCTGTAATACTGATACTTTTGATTCATTAGGTTTCACTGCATCCCATGCAATGACACGGCCTACAGTAGGTAAGTCACTGACTCATTGACCATATATTACAGCTTGTCTTTGTTGAACTTGATGTTGAAACTTTCTGCTCTATTCATCACCTTTTCTAACATGGCATCATGCTCTGCTTTGGTGGCTACTGCTATGATCGTGTCCTCGGCCACCATGAAGAGCATCAAGCATGTTCATCTTCAACACAACTGCAAAATGGTCCTTTTTGCCATATATATATATATTTTTACATATCTCATTAAAGGCAGGGCACTGACTTGGAAGATGACTGCGTCCACATTTACCTCAATTTCTTGCAGGTCCTCTCATTGACTTTGAGCTTTGTTTATTCGCTGCAGAATTGTTTAATCTGCAAACAGGCTGCTATTCGTCAATAGCATTTGAAAGTCTCAAATTGGTTATGGACACCAGACGTTTAGGAAGCCCTGAGTCAGTTGTGCTGAGTACTATTTTGTCTCGTATCATGAGATCTTCAGTGTCTCCAAATTCACATGTGTGTGCTTTGTTTCTTGTGTGGGTCCTGGTGTTCAATCATGAACGAGTTATAATTGTCTAGCGCCTCTTCTCCTGTGCAATGCAGCGGCATAACGATCTGTCTTGATTCAAGTTTATCTACTAGCGCTGAGGCAGTAAGGTACAAATTAATTCTTTGTCCCCACTTGTGCCAATTTTCGGCCAAGTTGCCTGTCATAGATAACGGTGGAGGCGGATAAAGCATTTCCATTTTGACCGTCACATTAGCATGCCGGCTCGTCCTGATAATTTGGCTTTTTCACCGTTTACTGTGCAGTGGTGATGACCAGTTACTACTTTAGGAGCGCGGTATTAATAAATGGGTACCTCTGTTTCGGACACAACTTTGTTCAACCCGTTAGCAGTAACACACACACACCAGAGTTCACACATGGACCTCTTCTTTTAACTTGTCACACAAACTCAGACAGGTACAGGTGGCACATTCGCAGTACGTCTGCAGGTGGACACACTACACAAACTATGTGGGGGATGTCCTAGGCTAAACCATCCACTGCATATACTACAGCATGATCTAGTCAGATTCTTTAATGGCATGTCTTTGCATTCGGTTTCAAAAGAAGGATAAAACCTTTCTTAATTTCTCAAAACCTTTCTCCATTCACAAAAGTAGAGATCTTTGCTGCTCGTCAAACCATAACCATTAGGAAGGTCCCAGGGCTGGATGGCTTTCCACTTGGGTTTTCTGGAAATTTTTGGCCTGAACATTCTTCTGTTGTGTATCCCTTGATTAGTTTATCTTATGTTAGTTATTTTTATTTACTTAATGTAGGCCTTAAATTTGTGGCCAAGTCTTCACTTGTTTGTCGGAAACAATGTTACATAGGATTATTAAACCTTGGAAGAGTGTTAAGTCACAAAACCAGGGTATATAAGGAGTGCTGATGTACTTAAATGTTTGTTCTTTGATTGATGGAATCTGAATTCACTGGTGCTTGTAATCATTTTGTTTTCCTTAGAAAATGTTTTGCAACTTCTTATATATCTAATTTTATATTTTATATTGCTTAAGTTGTAACTGCTTGAATATTAAATCAATAAAAGGACTACCTCTTATTGTGAGGCTAGTGCCCCAAGTGCTGTATCCTAGTAGTATTTTTGGGAGACTGGGGAAAAACAACCCAGGGGGGGTACATTCTGACCTTTACAAAATCTAACACCGAGAGTGGTTCGCAATAAGCAGGTAGATGTTCCTTATTGGTTGTTTGACGGACAGCCTTTATATGTACTGTTTATAACAGCTGTGTAATGGCCTGGCACTGATGTGTTATGTCTGTAAAAACTTCTCAACTTCTTTATTCACAACAAAACCTCAACACACACTTTTAGCCTTCCACAGCACGTCCTCCCGTTCTTAACCCTTTAAAGAGCCAGAGGCTCTTTTTCATCCAACTAATGTAACAAAACATATTACTTTAACTAAACATCAGATTATTAGTCTTACTACACATGTAACATTTGCCCTCCCCTCCCGGTGAACTAAGTGTGAAAAGATGTTGGGTAATCCTGAAAACGAGCAGGCAGAGTATGCGATCTGGTAGGTCTGCCTTGCGACGTTGCAGAAAGTGCCAGGGTTGTAGCTTGCAGAGTCACTGAATGCTGCCCTGGGGTTTGAGGGCATGAAGCACCTAGCATAGAGCAGGGAAGCACCGCATCCTGGGTGCGATCTGCTTCTGAAGGGCACTTTCCTAAGCCGACCCGCATGCCATCTGATAACTGGAATGTGACTAGACCTAACTGTACCTCCTGGGGTTGCAACCAGAAAGTGCAAAGCTAGTTTTTTCACTTTAGCCACAGATCTCGCACCCAGTCCATTGGGAAAAGTTTGGGAATCCGGGCTCTTTTCCTCGAATTGTATCTGCCATGTGCCTTGAGCTGTTGTCCCTGCACCTTGGCTTTCACCACAGGGCTTCCACCGTGAGAAGCAGGAGGGCAAAGTCTGTGCAAGCGTGAGGGCAAAGTCTGTGCAAGCGTAAGTCCAATTCACGCCTCAGCTCTCAGACCGTTTTTTTGAGCGTCTCTACACCCCCATTTGACTGCGGATGATAATATAGTGGAACCTTGGATTGCAAGTAACGCGGTTTGCGAGCGTTCTGCAAGACGAGCAAAGATTTTTAATAAAGTTTGACTTGGGAAAACGAACAAGTCTTGGTTTACGAGTACCGAGTATGATGTATCACCATGCGCTTATTGTTTTGATGCCGAGCATCACGTGATCACAACTGAGCCAATGGTTTTTCTTTCTCTTGCGCTGAGGAATTGTGGGTAATCGTCTCCCCTGCTCGGTCTTAGTGCACGTCTCTCACTGATATAATCAACACCAGTGCATGCGTGTACTGTTTACTATAATACTGTGACCACGCGTGTGTGCGTAAAACATCTTTTATTTTGTGTTTGTATGTGTGTGTACAGCGCGCATGTACCGTTTATTGTACCATGTGGGTGCGCATGTAAAGCAAAACAAAGTCTCATTAGAGATGTTAAAGATCCGTTTTCCCTCTCTGTCTGTATCAGCCTGCAGGTCATTTGACACTGTGCACTTTCACACACACACACCATAGAAGAAAGAAAGAAATGGTCGTTCTCATGCAGTGATAAAAGGGAAGTAAGTTGTTGCTTGAGAAATGCTGAATTTTTTCCTCCTAAAAATCATTTCCTCCATTCTGTAAGAACATGGCCAGAGGACGAGCTACTCCTGAGGACAGCAGATGTTTCGTTTGTTCGGGATGTTTAAACAACCCTGTGGTGTTGAGATGTAACCACAGGCTGTGCTGTCTTAGTTGTTGTACTGGCTATAATATGGACAATAGATTTCTGTATACTTCCTGCATGACATTTGGTATCTTTTTTCTAATTCAGAAAACCACAATATATATTAATTTGTCATAAAATGTGAGCTGATCTGAACTTATGAGTATTGACAAATAAAACATGCGTAAAATAAAAAAATAAAAAATTCTGTCTTGTCTTTTATTTGTTCAATAAAGACATGAAAGATCAGTAAATTGTGTTCTTATTTTAGCCACATTATATTTGTCAATACACTTGACTTAGATTCAATTCAATTCAATTCAATTTTATTTCTATAGCGCTTTTAACAATGGTCATTGTCTCAAAGCAGCTTCACAGAAATTAAAAGAAAATGAAAAGAAGACTTATGGAAACATATATATGTTTAAGAAAAATGTGTCTAGATAATGAGATTGTCCCTGATGAGCAAGCCAAGGGTGACGGCGACAGTGGCAAGGAAAAACTCCCTGAGATGGCAATAGGAAGAAACCTTGAGAGGAACCAGACTCAACAGGGAACCCATCCTCATCTGGGAGATAACAGATAACAGAAATTGTATAACATCATGTGTGTTATGCAGATGAAAGTTCGATATAACAGAAGTTATTTAAATTAACA
>JAAGKR010000093.1:64950-95735 GCA_011419295.1 Clarias macrocephalus
ATGTCTTCTGATGATGTTACCCAAGGGAAGCATGTATATTGAGAACAGCAGAGGTCCTAAAACTGACCCTTGTGGCACCCCATATTTCACTGGCATTACACCAGACTGTTCTCCATTCAGATCTACAAAATGGAATCGATCAGACAGGTAGGATCTAAACCATTTTAACGCCTGTCCCCGAATACCAATGTGATTTTCTAAGCGATCTATGAGAGTGTTATGATCTATAGTGTCGAATGCAGCACTAAGATCAAGTAAGACAAGAAGATCAAGATCAGATCCCATTTTATGACAAATTAATGCAGAAAACAATGAAATTTCAAAAGGTTCACATACTTTTTCTTGCTATTGTGTGTGTGTGTGTGTGTGTGTGTGTGTATTCAAATTCAAATAGTAATTTGTCACATACACAGTCATACATAGTACGATATGCAGTGAAATGCGTATATGACCGCTCGTGACCTAAAAATCAAGATCATCAATTAGAAATAAATCATGTCGAGTACTATTCCATTGGGGTAAACGCGCGAGAAGTAAAAGCTACAGTCCGTTCAACATCATTCTGGAGTTGATTCATGATTCATGGTCATGTCACTTGAATCACCTTCCTTCTCCATTCTGAGACGCACTTTAAACTTCAGCAAATTGTCTTGCTCATGTCCATGTCTAAATGAATTGAGTTGCTGCCATGTGTACCCATAAATAACAACTTCAACTTGAATGTGTTTTGTCAGGAAAGTTCAGCAACAGACGGGGTCAAGCTAAGACAAAACGTTTGACTACCTGTTATTTAGGAACAACCCTCATCATCCTTTCCACAAGGTGGTGCAGACATTACTAGTTAGCATTTTAGTCAACCACCATCGAAGAAAGAAAGAAGTGGTCATTCGCATGCAGTGAAAAAAGGGAAGTAAGTTGTTGCTTGAGAAATGCTGCATTTTTTCCCGTGAAAATCTTTTCCTTCATTCTGTAGGAACATGGCCAGAGGACGAGCTCCTCCTGAGGACAGCACATGTTTAGTTTGTTCGGGATGTTTAAACAACCCTGTGGTGTTGAGATGTAACCACAGGCTGTGCTGGAGTTGTGTACAAAGTTACTGGGAGAGGACACACTCTCTGAAATGTCCTCGTTGTTTGGAAGAGACATTGTGTAAGGTGTCTTTACAAAATGGATCGGCAGAGGAGGAAAGATCAAACAGGAGAAACGTTTTGATGGAGAAAACAGAAGTTAAAATGGTGAGTGCATGTCTGAGAATTATTATTATTATTATTACTATTATTATTATTATTATTATTATTATTATTATTATTTTAATATCTATTAACATCTAGAAAAGTCTCAATTGTTGTACTGGCTATAATATGGACAATAGATTTCTGTATACTTCCTGCATGACGTTTGGTATCGTGCAAATTTTGCAATATTGTTCTTATACATACAGTATATCTGTAGAAATAATAATGTATAAATAATAATAATAATAATAATAATAATAATAATTTCTCTAATATACATACTCCTAAGTGATGATCGTGATGAAAAATGTGATGACAAATATTCAGTTAATGTTCTAGAAGCTCTGTGAATGTGGTTTAATGTGTTTTCATTGTGGTTTTTAAGGCTTATGAAGGAACTTGACATGAAAACCATAATAATATTTATATTGATGCATATATCAGGAATATTTCAGGCATTCACCCTAAGAAAAAAATAGATTCTGCCAAATGATAAATGTTTAAATGTCACATATTTTATACCTTAAACTCCCTTTATTTTACTCCTCCTTCAAATGCACTGTTTGAGTTTCTACGGAAATGTTCTACTGCTGAGCCACACCCCAAAAGAGAAGAGCAAACCTGAGTTTTGTTTTTTTTTCTTTTTTTTTTCGGGAGGGTTTATCCTTATATGAGATCATAAATGCGAGAAAATCTCATGGAGAGAGCTGAAAAGGAAAGCTTTGTTGAAAATGAGACCCGCTGGTGATAGAGATGGGTGTGTATGGTAAAGATTTTGGCGCAATCGTAGAGTGGCCTGTTGACACCTTTCTGCATATTAGAAATACAGTTTTTAAATCCAAGGATTTACTTACATTTTCCACTTTTGAATGACTGTGTTCAATAAAGACATTAAAGATCAGTACATTGTGTTATTATTTTAGGCACTTTATATTTGTCAATACCCTTGACTTAGATGATCAGATCACATTTTATGACAAATTAATGCAGAAAACCATGAAATTCCAAAAGGTTCACATACTTTTTCTTGCTATTGTGTGTGTGTATGTGTATTAAAATTCTAATTTGTCACATACACAGTCATACACAGTACAATGTGCAGTGAAATGCTGATATGACCGCTTGAGACCTTAAAATCAAGATTATTAATAAGAAATAAATTATGGAATAGAATAAGAATAAAATGTAGAAGGACAAAAAGCATAAGAAAAAAATATAATAAAACATAGCTGTACAAAATAAAAACTATATGGCTGTACAAATATGGAAGATATGGAAACCCGTGTGGAAATTGATGTAGAATATAAATAGAAATGTCCGGGGAGTGTGCGAATATGCATGTATGTGAGATGTAATGACCATAGATGTGCAATGTGCAAAATTAAATAGAAGTGTCCAGGGTGAGTGCAAATGTGCAGGAATGTTCAAATGTACAGTATAATGTGGGTGTGAGCAATGCCCATAAAGAACAGAGAGCAAAAAGAATGTTTTTAGTCCTGTGTGGTGTTCTGGTTGAGAGGCTGTATCGCCTGCGGAAAGAAACTCCCCCTCAGTTTCTCGGTGTTGGCCTTCAGGGAGCGGAATCCGCAACAGAGAAAACAGTCCATTATTTGGGTGGCTGAGGTCCTTCACAATCTTCCTGGCCTTGTTCCAGCACCGCTTGCTGTAGATTGTGTGTTGGTCAGGGAGCTCGGGTGATCTCACCACCCTCGTCTGTCCTGCAAGGGCTGTTGTGATGTTTCCCGTCAGGATGCTCTCTATGGTGCAGGAGTAGATGTTCCTAAGCACCCTGGAGGGCAGTCTGAAGACTCTTAAGCGTATAGTATATATCATGTGTATATATCAAGTATATATCATGTGAAGGTGCTAAGCGACCATGATATGGAAGAATTAGTGGCATGTTACTTATACTACTACTTACTATATAATAATTAACTAATTGATGAGGATTTTATCATTGGATTCTCTGATTTTCATGTGCTTCACAAATTAACAAGTAACAATGTACGTCATTAAACTGTTCTTGGCAGAAACACGCAATCATATGTCTTCAAAGGGTAGCAAGCACTGTGACTTCAGAGGACCGTCAAAAGCCTGTTACTGCAAAAAAGAAGAGGCTAAAAAATCGCCCAGCAGAGCTGAAAATGTCAGGTGATTTAAACATCCAGGAGACTGGGCTCAAAGGGAAAGATATGGGAAATACACTTTTAATGGTAATGAATATTTTTACTATAATGACTAGTAATTAAACCATTTGTCCAATTATTAAACTGCTGTCTTTCGCATTTTTAGAAGTCGACCATAAGATCCAGGTATGTATGATCACAACTATGTAGAAATAATTAGCTGTGCACTTGGTGTCCTTGAACCCTAAGACAGTTGGCACCTTTTCAGATCAAAAGATGAAGAACATCATGCAAATGTTAAGAAGACAAAGCTTTCCTCTCAATCCAGATCAACTGCAAGAAAGTTATCTAACGACATCCCCAACTCAAGCATGGACTCAACGGATCCACAAGCCCAAACTTCAAATGCTGCATCTTCTTTCTTGGCCTTGAGTGCCAATCTGTGTTCTGAATGTGGTAAAAGTTTTGATAGCAGATCAGCCCTCAAAACTCATCAGAAATCCCATTCTGTGCAGCGGCGATATGAATGCTCCACCTGTGGAAAAAAATATAGCTGCAAGAGTGAACTTCGTTTACATCAGCGGCTACATACAAATGAGGGGCTACACCATTGTGCCTACTGCGACAAGAAGTTCACAAGAAAGAAATTCTTGATATGCCATGAAAGAAGCCACACCGGAGAGAAGCCTTTCTCCTGTTCTTTGTGTGGGACGAGCTTCAGTTATAAAGCCTCACTAGTTATGCATATAAAGCGACACAAGGGGATCAAGCTTCATCAGTGCGACCAGTGTGGAATGTCTTTTTATACTGCAGCGTCCTTGAGGTTACACAAAACAAGGCATGTGGAAGAAAAGGCCTTTGCTTGTCATCAGTGCGATAAGAGATTTTTTGTGAAATCTCAACTGAAATATCATTTGCGTGTGCATTCAGGAGAGACTCCATATAGTTGCTCAGTGTGCGGGAAGGCTTTCAGGTCGAGCCAGTCCGTTTACATCCACAAAGTAATTCATCAGGAAGATCGTCCGTTTAAGTGTCCAGACTGTGGCATGGGTTTTAAACGAGTCCACCACCTAAAAGCCCACGAGTTGACCCACTCAGGTGACTTTCCATTCAAATGCAGTCATTGCGGCAAAGCTGTTAGGTCTCGGTATTCTCTTAAGCTTCATTTACGCATTCATACAGGAGAAAAGCCCTACAGCTGTGACCACTGCGAAAAACGTTTTGTCTCATTGGGTGAGCTAAACGTCCATCGACGAGTCCACTCGGAAGAAAAGAACTACAAGTGCTCCGAGTGTGAGAAGAGTTTTCGACACTCGTCTTCCTTGAAGCTCCACCACCAGCGAAGACACACTCAGGAGAGGCCGTACCATTGCCGGGAGTGTGGTAAAAACTTTTCTTCTTCCTCCTCTCTCCGAGTCCATAATGAAATACACAGAAACGAACAACGTTACCAGTGCGCAGTTTGTGGTCAAAGATTTAATTTCTCCAGCATTCTGAAGTCCCATCAAATGACCCATTTGACCAAGCCGGAGTATCGTTGTGACGATTGCGGCAAGATTTTCACCCGCAAAGACACCTTTAGTATTCACAAACAGCTTCATACAGGGGACAAAGTCTACAACTGTTCGGAATGTGGAATCAGCTATAGCTGCTCCAGCAGTTTACTTGTACACATGCAGAGCCACAAAGGAACAAGAAAATATTACTGTGGCGAGTGTGAGAAGTGTTTCAAGAGTGCAGCATACCTGAGGAAGCACCAGAAAGCCGTGCATGCTGGAGAGAGTCCATATGTCTGCGCAGAGTAAAGGGAAAGTATTTAGGATTGTGGTTTTTGCTAGCTGAGATCCTAGAGAGAGTCACAATTGATCTACTGTTCTAAAATTATTTAGGCTTTTTAATTATGTAAACAAACAAGTTATTTACAGAAGTTAAATGGTAAAAAAATTTCACATCTTTTAAAACTTCTACCACAGCTTGGGGTGAGGGGATTGTTCTAAATTGAAGTGCCTTGTTTATCTGATATGCACTTATGTTGTTATATGGTGGTCCAATGCTGCAGAGATAACAGGAAGTGGATCAAAGTCTACATTTAGAAAGGAAATCTTAATCTTTTCATCCACTAGGTCCAGAGAATAAACTAAATGTAAAACTATGTTACTGTACATATGTATTTTAATGTATCTATACTTTACTTGAGTATTTTCTCAATAACATTTGACAGCATTCAATCACACAAAAGTGCATCGATCTTTCAAATCTAAACCTAGATTTTAAAAAGTTTAAGCAGTTACTCCCACCATGTTGGAAGGACAGGAACAAACTAGTCCATGCACTCCATGTTTACAGAAGTAACAGGTAGGTCATTATGAAATGTTGTGTTTTATGCCCCCGACAACCCTTTTTCATAACAAGCTTATAGTTCTAATGTTTTGAAGAAGAAGCTAATGCACATGCATCTATTTTGGGAGGCTCATAAATAATGGAACAAATGGGTGACAAGCAGTTGCATGGCCAGGTGTGGCCTGTGCACTCGTTACTTCATGACTAATCAGATAAAGCAGTTATAAGGCCTGGAGATGGTTCTGGCTGTTAGGTTTGCATTTGATAGCTGTTCACTCGCTCGGACTCTCAACATGAGGTCTGAAGAGGTTTTTTTTTTTTCAAGTGAAAGTAAGCATTTTGCTGAAACAAACAAGATAAACCCATCAGAGAGATGGCCAATTCCAATGTTTTTGCTAATACAACAGTTTGGAACACTTGAGGAGATACTGTCATGGTAAAAGTCTACAGTCAAGAGACGGCTTTTGGAAGTAAATAGAGGTGCTTCACAACCAGGTGCAAATCACTGGTAACGTTCAAGAACAGAAAGGCCAGGTTAAACTTTGCTAGAAAACTTTGCCAGATTCTTTGGACTGATGAAACCAAAAGAATCTTGATCCAGAACAATGGGAAGAGAAAAGTGTAGAAAAAGAAAGAATTAGCTCATGATCCATAGCATACAGTAACACAATGGCTGTCAAACATGGTGGAGGCAATGTTAATTAACACTGTAAGGGCTTGAGATTTATGCTGGTGGATGATGTTAACTGCATTAACATGGTTAGCGCCTAACAGGTTGACACAGGCAGCTAATCGTCGACCTTTCGAAGACAACACTTTAAAGCTGGGATCACACATCCTGTCATTTCATGGTCACTCCTTTACATTGCATTATATTTTTGATTTTTTTGCCTTGTGTGACATCTAGATAATCATCTTCCTCTGACATTGTGTTGTTAAAATATTAAAAACTGAATTTAAAATACAAAATGTTTGCATGTTCTATGAATACTACTTGAGTTTATTGTTGTATGTAGTGGACTGGAGTGTGTGCGCGTGCGTGCGTGTGGAGCAGAATAGGTAAAGCTTGATACTTAAATAATACAAAACTACAAAACCTGTAAGAAATAGAGCTAATATGAGCTAATAGAGTAAATATGAATTAACAATAACCCTGAGGGCTACTGAATTAAATTGAATAGAAAATCCCCCTGCCCAAAAATGTCATCAAATCAACAGTCCACCTCGTAATAGTTACATGCCTAATGATGTGCAATTAATGAATGATTAATAAAAATAAGTTAATTAAATGTATTTAAATAATTTATTTTCCACATACTGCATGGCTCTCTAGGAGTATGTTTCAGTGGTAATGGTTAAATGTAATAGAATTAAACATGCAGCTCTGGGAAATAATGTACTGTACAATTAAGCTGTCATGAGCTGTCACTTTGTTGCTTAATGCAAAATACAATAATAACAACATACACTGCTTGGCCAAAAAAACAATAAAATATATAATTTCATTGACACTGCACAAAATCATGCGTGAAAATAATTCCTCATGCTCTTAGAACCACTCTTTCACTATTTGAATTCTGGAATATTCCTGTGCCATCAGGGAAGAAAAACTCCATAGATGTGACAACCTGGTCATTCAGTACATTTCAGGTCATCGGCTGATTTTATGTTATTGTCACATAATGTTGCTGATTTGCTGAGTCTAGACCTGAGCAACTAAAGCAACCCCAGATTATAACACTGCCTCCAGAGTCGTGTACAGTGGACACTATGCATGATGGGTGGAAAGTCGATGCTTGATAATAATATGGCTATAGAGCCTGGAGGAATCCCACCAAGCACAGAGAGAGCATGTAAACTCCAATCAAACAGATAAGGCTTTGGACTTGATTTAACTACCTTAAACTTTTTTTATTATTTTATTTATTTATTTTTTTCTTGTCATTGGCAGTCCTGTAAGCATTTCACTGCATGTCGAACTGTATATGGTTGTGTAAATGAAATAAAATATAGATTTAAGATTGAGTTTGAGATTTGAATGTTAGCCATTAGACCAGATGACGTTTTTCCCCATCTTCTAGAGATTTTCTGATTTCTCTGTAAACCCTACAGATGGTTGTATGTGATAATCCCACTAGATCAGCAGTTTCAGAAATACCCAGTTAAGAAAGACACCATTTTTAAAGTCACTCAAACCCCCATTCTTATACTTTTCCATTAAAAATAGAAGATACATTGTCTTATAAATAACAAAATATTTACATTTAATTTAATTTAATTTAAACAAAAATAAAGGCCATGTCCACACGTAGCCGGGTGTTTTTTTTTTTTAAAACGGAGATATTTCTCTGCGGCTTTCGCCTTTTGTCCACACGCAAACGCAGTTTTGGTTGTTGAAAACGAAGCTTCTGGAAAACTCTGGACAAAGTGAAGATCTTCCCAAACTCCGCTTTCAGTGGTGTTGTGTGGACAGGGGAAACGGAGATTTCGGCTTGTTGTAACTTCACATTGTGCCGATGATGTAATTGTGTGTGTTCATCTCCTTGATTTGATGTCAGCTTTGTTTATGAGGACATTTTGTGCAATAGCGGACGTACGTACAGTAAACTAGTGACTGTTAACGTTGCGTACTGGACGTCTACATACACGCGCAGTTACTCACACATTACGGTAATGAACAGGGGTGCCCGAATGTTCTACTAAGCTCGCTGCTGCTACATACTGTACAAAACTCGGCGGTTTCAGACGAGAACAGGTGTTATGCGCTAAAATGCCCCCTGCCACGGATTGCCCCCCTACATAATCTCTGTCAAATATTAGATTAGATCATAAATTCATAGTTTATGATTATCAAATATCTGTTAAATAATATTATACTTAACCCTAGGCACGTGACAGCCGTCGAGACCATAAAAAAATTATCATATAATGTTTATTTTATGGCGCATTTATTTAACAGGCATTTGTCATGTAATATACAACATTATGTAAAATTACACGAAATGATTTTTATTATAAAATAAACAATATAAAAAATACATGGTGTATATGAATATTTATATGTTGTATAGGAAAAATATTTTGTATAAATTATATATATAATTTATACAAAAAAATATTTTTTTTCATACACAACATGTATTTTCTTGTATATTGCTTTTTTTAGAATCACATTCGTTTGGTGTCATTTTTTATTTTAAATCATAAAGCTATGAATTTCTGTTCTAATATTCGATTGAGGTTATAGAGGCGGGGCAATCTGTGGCAGGGGGGCATTTTAGCGCATAACACCGGTCGGCCTTCTACACATCGCAACAGGTAATGACGTTTTGTCTAGGCTTCTGATTGGCTCCCTGTCGATTAAGGAGGCGCCTAACAGCGTTTAACAGGGAGTTTTGCCTTTTCGTGTGGACAAAGATATTTTTAAACCCTAGGTCGTGTGGACAGAATTATTTTTGGAAAAAAATATATCCGTTTTTAAAAATACCCGGCTACGTGTGGACATGGCCTAAAAGAGCTTAAAAAAAGAAAGAACGAACGAATCTATTAGCGCGTCCCTTAACATTCTGTCCAGAAGGTGGTGCTAACATTACTAATCGGCGTTCTTGTCAACCACCATAGAAGAAAGGACGAACCTCCTATGCCCATCCAGGGAGAGAAGGGAAAGTAAAACCTTTGAGTTGTTACTTGTTTGCAGGAAAAGTTTAGCATTACAAATATTTTTCTGTAGGAACATGGCCAGAGGACGAGCTCCTCGTGAGGACAGCAGATGTTTAGTTTGTTCGGGATGTTTAAACAACCCCGTGGTGTTGAGATGTAACCACAGGCTGTGCTGGAGCTGTGTACAAAGTTACTGGGAGAGGACACACTCTCTGAAATGTCCTGTTTGTTTGGAAGAGAAATTGTGTAAGGTGTCTTTAGAAAATGGCAGGACTGATATGTCAGGATCGAACACTGGAAATGTTTTTATGGAGAAAACAGGAGATAAAATGGTGAGTACGTGTCTGAGCATATTGTATATTTATTAATATTGTTTTTTAAAATTTATGTAAAACTATTTTTAATCATCTTGGGGGCTCTAGCTCCAGTGTGCTTGCTAACTATGCGTTTTAATTGATATCCTCGGACAGATAACTTTATGTAGATGTGATCTTTCTCTGTTATTGGTCCTGACATACCTCTTAGTCTTCATATTTTAGTCTTCATTTTTACTTAGTAATTTTTACGTAAGTAGATTATGTCAGCATATTTTAATTAAATATAAAATAATAATAAAAAAAAGAGGTAAGGTACGGTGAGGAAACAGGTAAGCCAAGGATAAAAGCAAAACGACATAAAAGACATGATGTCATAGTAGAAGAGACATGAGATGCTCGGTATACAACGAACCCTAGACATGTCATCCCAGGCATGAAACGTTCAGTGTATGGTGTGTACCGTAGAGTACATGATGTAATCTCTGTACACTGAGTGCCCAAAAATACATTATGTAATAGTAGCCCTAGACATGATGTAATCTCAGATTTGGTGTGATCTTAGGACATGAGGTGATCTTGGATATGAGGTAATGGATGAGTGATGCAAACATGTCAAATTAAAGGAGCATAGACAAAAATCCAAAGGACACAAAAATACTTTTATGAATAAGAAGTTTAATAAAAGTAGGTGCAAAAATAAAATAGCATGCGGTTCTACATAGTGAATACAGTGGAACCTCGGATTGCGAGTAACGCGGTTTGCGAGTGTTTGGCAAGACAAGCAAAGATTTTTAATAAATTTTGACTTGAAAAACGAGCAAGTCCTAGTTTTATGAGGGCCGAGTTTCGTGTATCACGTATGTGCTTCTTGTTTTGACACCGAGCGTCACGTGATCACAATCGAGACAATGATTTTTCTCTCTTGCGCTGCGGAATTGTGGGTAATCGTCTCTCCTGCTGGGTCTTAGTCACGATTCTTTTCAAAGGTAAAGTGCTGGTTCATTTGTTTGTTTGTTTTTTTAGTTTACAGCAGTGATTCCATTAGTATGCGCTCACGCGAGTGTCGTTAGAGAGATTTCTTTTTTTCCGTTAAAACACTTAAAAAGCGAGGTGTGGGGAGGAAGGAGGAGTTTTACTGTGTAAGACGAGGCGAGGGAAGGGGCTAATTCCACACACACACACACACACACACACACACACACACTCGCGCACACACACACACACACTCGCGCGCGCGCACACACACACTCGCACACACTCGCAGAAATGAGAAGGAGGGCTATTTGCCTCCAGACGCAGACTTTAAGAAGAACCGGGTTTGGAGTTATCCTGCCTGAAATACGTTAAACCTCTCTCATGTAGAAATTGCATCAATGATCCTTCAGACTCATCCTGGAGAAAACTCACTGAGGCCCGGCCCATGGCAGGTTCAGTAGGGTTGTAATCCTCAGTAGGGTTATGATCCAGACTGCCCTGACTGTCCGAATCGTCCAGAGGGATGCAGTGAGCACGTGAGCAATTACAATTGGCTATAAAATTTAAATAAAAAATACTGGTTAAGGAATTGGAGTACGATTCGGAAGATCCCAGTTTCAAATCCCACGACCACCAAGTTGTCCCTGTTGGGCCCATGAGCAAGACCCTTAACCCTTAACTGCTCAGATGTATAATGAGATAAAAGTGTAAGTCGCTCTGGATAAGGGTGTCTGCCAAATGCCTAAATGTAAATATAGTGCGACGGAAATGCTTACTCATGGCCTTTCTCGTGAGAACTGTAGAATAACCAAAAAAACTAGGAATGTATAGGAAAAATAAGCGCCACCCCAATATTTTTTTAAATAAGTGCAAAAGTAATGGAAAATAATTTGCAAGAAAAATTAATTATAATGGAAAAAGGCGGAGTCAGATGAATTCTGCCTTATCAGATTCCAAATCCAGATCTGCACAGAGTTTTTCTTTGATTCTTCTACTAGATGTATAGAATTTGTGTAATATTTGTAATTAAGGCAACATTAACATGTGAAAGATAAAAATCTCCCAAAATCAACAAGTTAATATAATAGGTCTTATAGGTAGCCCAAACTGTATGTGCAAATGCTCCAGATGAAATTTAGGTAATGTGATTGGTATCCCTCAAATTACCTTTAAATTAAAAGAAGCACCTAGTAAACTAGGGCTGCACAGTTAATCTAAAAAAATATCACAATCTTGATTCTGAATGACAGCAATTCAAGAATTTCTGTGCATTCAGATCTGGCTGCATCCATGTGTTCGCTTATTTTAAACACTATATAATATAGTACACACACAAAAGCAGACATAGAGTCTTATGCAAATGTTTAGGCACCCCTTGATAAATAAGAGATTTTGGTATTTTTTTTATTTGAAAAGATGTTAACACAGTCTCTCTTGGAAATGGAAAAAGTGCACAATATTTTCAGCAAACACTGGTGCATAGTTACTTATGTCATAAATTGAACGATAAAAAATAAATAAAAACATTATTGTGACACTGTGCAAATTTTGGGGATCCCTACATAATCAGTACTTAGTAACAACTCCTCTGGCAGATATCACAGGTTGCAAATGCTTTTTATAGCCAGCTAAAAGTCTCCCAATTCTTATACTTCAGAGTTTCTCGCATTCTTCCTTGCAAAAGGCTTCTAGTTCTGTAATATTCTTTGGTCATCTTGCATGCACAGCTCTTTGAAGATCTACCCATAAATTTTCAATGATAATTCAGAGGACTGTGATGGCCGTTCCAAAACCTTCAGTTTGCATCTCTTGAGGTATTCCATAGTGGATTTCGAGGTATGTTTAGGAAAATTGTCCTGTTGTAGAAGCCATCCTCTTTTCGGCTTCAGCTTTTTTATAGATGGTGTGATGTTTGCTTTCGGGATTTGCTGGTATTTAGTGGAATCCATTTTCCCTTCATCCATGCAATGTTTCCTGTACCACTGGCTGCAACACAACCCCAAAGCATGATAGATCCATGCCCACGCTTAATAGTAGGCAAGATGTTCTTTTCATGAAATGCTGCTCCTTTTTTTTCCAACCATGCCTTTGCTGATTGTGGCCAAAGAGTTCTATTTTAATTTCATCAGTCCACAGCACTTCCAAACAAGTCAGACTTCTGTAGATGTTCTGTTGAATACTTCTGACGTTGGATATTATGATGGGGACGCAGGTCAGGTTTTCTTCCGCTGACTCTTCCATGAAGATCTTGTGGAACGGTGCTTCACCATTCATGAGTCTGTTAAATCTTCCTGCAGGTTTTTTGAAGTCAAATGGGGGTTTTGATTTGTCTTTCTGACCAGCATATGAGCAGTTCTCTCTGAGAGCTTTCTTGGTCTTCCAGATCTCATCTTGACCTCCACAGTTCCCCTGTAATTAAGTTCTCTTAATTACATTTCTCACTGTGGAAACGATTTGCTATCTTCTTGTAGCCTCCTGCATTGTCGGCATCAATAACTTTTATTTTCAGAGTCTTACACAACTGCTTAGAGGAACCCATAGTTGTCAAGTGTCCGCAAATGTGTGCACAAGGTTTGAAGAATCAAAGTATTTTTAAAGCTTTGAAATTCGCGATTTACTAATGACAGCTGTTGCCATGCATCAGATCTAACGAGCTGATTAAGGTCTGAAAACTTGTAAAAAGAATCTGAGACTCTAGAACTCTTAGGGTGCCCAAACATTTGCACAGTGCCCTAATAATGTTTTTATTTTTTTAATTTTAGGGTGCACATAGTTACTTCTTGTGCTATAAATCAAACCAAAATAAAAACATTATTATGGCACTGTGCAAACTAAGAAGTAACTATGCATCAATGTTTGCTGAAAATGTTGTGCATTTCTTCCATTTCCAAGAGAAACTGTTGACATCTTTTCAATAAAAAATAAAAAAAATCACCAAAATCTGTTTTTATTAAGAGGTGCCCAAACTTTTGCATAAGACTATACACAAAAATGCCTGGAGAAAAAAAAAAAGGCATCAAAGTTATTTTCAAATGCTCAAATTATTAGGCTGCATCAAGCAAGGAAAATCAATTGGTACTAGTAATGGGACATTTGAATCATTTTAGTGACTCGGTTCTTTGAATCTTTTTTCAGAGTCATTTGGTTCATTTTGTTTTTTTGATCAGAAATAAAATAAAATGTTAAATTTTTTTAATAAACACGTCTAAGATGTCTACATACACAAAGTTTGGCTTTACTTCCAGGAATGAAAACATTACAATGCAGCTATGAACATATTATGATAAACAGAAGGAGCAGCTCACCCATCTTCTGGTCAGAGTCGTTCATTATTTTGAATCTACTGGTCCTAGTACTTGAACTGGCTTAAGAATCCACATCAAGAAATGTGATGGGGGGGGAATAAATTTTGGGCGTTGCGTAAGCATATCTTTCAGATATACGTATACGTGTGCATGTTGAAATATTAGACATATGGCCGGGATGGAAAAGCAAACACAACATTGAATAAATGCGCATGTTCTAATCAAGGACAGTAAAGGAATAAGCAAAAAGACATACAAATGCTTGTATGAAAATAAAGGACAGTAAATGAATAACCAGAAGACACACACGCTTGTATGCATAGCATGTCTAATGGAAATAGACACAAGATATAAGGTGTACACTAAACATAGTAAGCATAGAATACAAAATATATGGCCCAACATAGAAGTTTAAAACCCTTCTATAAGCCAGCACAACACAGATAGGAAGATCAGTGAGAGGAACAAAAGCAGAAAGGCCACGATTCAGGCGTGGTGTGAATACGGGAGGAAGATCTGTTGGGTACCGAAAGACACCTTAAAATCGGTCTGGGTGCCACAGATACATAACAACTAGGCCTTTGAATAGACCGCGCTGGAGTGCTGGACTCTGGCCTTATGGGCCTAAAAGAGTGAGGACTATCTGCCTCCAACAGTTTTTTAGAAGGAGCGGGCTTGGAGTCACCCTTCTTAAAATAAGTAAGGCCTTTCTGCTGTAGATATTACATCAAGGATCCAGATGACGCCGGTTCATCCTGGATAGAACTTGGCGCGGCCTGGTCTATAACAGGCTCAGTAGGGTTGTAATCCTCAGAAGGAGTATAATCCGGACTGCCCTGACTGTCTGAGTCATCCAGAGGGATGTAGTCAGCAATTGAGTAATTATGATTAGCTGTAAAATTAAGATAAAATGCATAAAAACATCAACGAAAGGAAAATGGGAGCATTCCCTTCATACCCTAAAGCACACATCATGCATAGTGCCCACTGTACATGCCTCTCGAGGCAGTGTTATGATATGGCTGCTGACCTGAATGTACTGAATGGCCGTGATATCACATCTATGGAATTTTCCTCCCCTGATGACACAGGCGGACTCACATTGTGAATGAATGGTGCTGAGAGCATGAGGAAACATTTTCAAACATGAACTGGACACCAGATTGTGCGCTGTAATAAAAGCTAAATGTGACTGAAATAATGGTGACTTTTTGGATCCAGGAAGTGTATGATTGACAATGAATTCTACACTTTAAACTATGCATTTCATTTTAAACTAACTAGCTTTATGCCGATAAAAAAAGAAAAAAAGTAAACTTATGTATGTTGAAGTACGGTACTTGAAGTGTTCAAAAAGAACAGGTGCTATTTATTAGAGATTTTTATTTATTACTGTTCATTATTTTATTACCAGGAACAACCAAAGATACGTCTTCAAAATTCTGTGAACCTGGTGACTTCCGGGGACCGTCAAAAGCACGGAACTGCAAAAGAGAAGAGACAGAAAAAGCACTCAGCAAATCTGGAAATGTCAGGTTATTTTGCCATCCAGGAACCTGGCACACGAGTGTCAAATGTGAGCAGTGTTAATCATTTAACAGTAAAATATTCATAAGTTTTGCTATTATGACCAATAAATAATTATATTAAATTGTTGTTTCTGTATTTTTAGAAGCCGTCCAGAAGATCCAGGTATGTATAATCACAACTACATAGAAATAGCTAACTGCATTTTGTGTCCTTAAACCCTAACACAGTTGGCACCTTTTCAGATTAAAGGATAAAGAGCAGCATGCCAAAGTTAAGAAGAAAAAGCTTTCCTCTCAATCGAGATCTACTGCAAAAAAGTCTGTTGACGATGTCTCGAACCCAAGCATGGATTCAGCGGATCCAGAAGCCCACACTCCTTCAAATGCCCCATCATCTTTCCTGGCCTTGAGAGCCAATCTGTGTTCTGAGTGTGGAAAAAGTTTTAAAAGCAAATCAGAACTGAAAACCCATCAGAAATCACACTCTATGCAGCGGTCGTACGAATGCTCCACCTGTGGAAAGCAATATAGCTGCAAGGGCGAACTTCGTTTACATCAGCGGCTACATACAAATGAGGGGCTACACCATTGTGCCTACTGTGACAAGAAGTTCACAACAAAGAAATTATTGATACGCCATGAAAGAAGCCACACCGGAGAAAAGCCTTTCTCCTGTTCTTTGTGTGGGACGAGCTTTAGTTATAAAACCTCATTAGATATGCATATAAAGCGACACAAGGGGATCAAGCATCACCAGTGTGACCAGTGTGGAATGTCTTTTTATACTGCAGCGTCCTTGAGGTTACACAAGGCAAGGCACACAGGAGAAAAGCCCTTTGCTTGTCATCAGTGCGATAAGAGATTTTTTGTGAAATTTGAACTGGAAAATCATTTGCGTGTGCATTCAGGAGAGACTCCATATAGTTGCTCAGTTTGTGGGAAGGCTTTTAGGTCAAGCCAGGTCCTTAACACTCACAAAATAATTCATCAGGAAGAACGTCCGTTTAAGTGCCCAGACTGTGGCATGGGTTTTAAACGAGTCCACCACCTAAAGGCCCACGAGTTGACCCACTCAGGTGACTTACCATTCAAATGCAGTCATTGCGGTAAAGCTGTTAGGACTCGGCATTCTCTTAAGCTTCATTTACGCATTCATACAGGAGAAAAACCCTACAGCTGTGACCACTGTGAAAAACGTTTTGTCTCCTTGGGTGAGCTAAACGTCCATCGACGAGTCCACTCGGAAGAAAAGAACTACAAGTGCTCTGAGTGTGAGAAGAGTTTTCGACACTTGTCTTCCTTGAAGCTCCACCACCAGCGAAGACACACTCAGGAGAGGCCATTACGGTACCATTGTCGGGAGTGTGGTAAAAGCTTTTGTGATTCTTCCTCTCTCAGAGTCCATGATGAAATGCACAAAAACGAGCGACGTCACCGGTGCACAGTGTGCGGCCAGGGATTTAATGCCCCCGCAACACTGAGGTCCCACCGAATGACCCATTTGACCAAGCCGGAGTACCGTTGTGACGATTGTGGAAAGATTTTCACCCGCAAAGACACCTTTAGAATTCACAAACGGCTTCATACAGGAGCCAAAGTCAACAACTGTTCAGAGTGTGGAAAAAGCTATAGCTCCTACAGCAGTTTACTTGTACACATGCGGAGCCACACAGAAATGACTAAATATTACTGCAGCGAGTGTGAGAAGTGTTTCAAGAATGCGGGATATCTGCGAAAGCACCAGAAAGCCGTGCATTCTGGAGAGAGACCATATGTATGCGCAAAATAAAAGGCTGTTGCTAGCTGAGATACTTGAGAGGCCCTAACAGAATGGATTGAAAGAATCATTTAATTGTCGACAAGTGGGGAAAGCTACTTATGAAGAACAATTTCTTCCAGTATTTGCCCTGCTTATTAGTTTGCTGGAGTTTTTCTTTGCAATGCCAATTTATTTAGATTAGTTAATTATAAGAATCTGGTATTCATGTGAAGTAGCTTTTAGCTGTAACAAACAGTTTTTATTTCAATATCTGATTGCCAAATATATTTTTCAGGTGTGCAATAGAGTGGTGAGATGAAAAATTTTATGCAATTGAATATTTTTATTTTGTTGGTCGATTCAATTAATTGAAGTTTTAGTTTTTGGTACAGATTGATTTCACACACAATTTTTTTAGGTTTTTTATTTTATTATTTTTTTTACAAACAATATGTTCACAAAAGTCAAATGGTCTACAGTCAATGAAATTCTTAAAGACATGTGACCCAAAGCATGATCGCAGCTTAGGGATTTTGCTCCGCTTCGAAGCTCCATGTTAATTCAAGATTCAAAGAACTTTATTAATCCCAGAGGGAAATTGCTTATTAGGGCCCAAGCACTATGACATCAGCCCTATGTCGTCATAGTGTGTGAAGGGCCCTCTTGTTTTCCTAAGGATTATTATTTTATTTTTTTCCCCTTTTGGACTTTTCGGGGGTCTTAACATGCTCAAAAACTCATGAAACTTGGCAGACAGGTTGGAATCTGCTGCCATCAGGATGCATGAGAGTCTCGTGGCCCAGGACCCCAGGGGCCCCCACACGAGATTTTGCTGCCTAGCTCATACACACGTAGGCACACGAAACTCAGTACACATTTAGAGCTCATTGAGCCAAACAACTTTCGCGCTGCATGTCCTGGGCTAAACTCAACAGGAGGCCGGTTATTTTGGGTTGTTCGGCAAAAACGCACCCGATGGATTTTGATATACTCCTCCTAGGGAAATTATACAATCGCTACCAAACTGGGCCAAAGAGATCTAAAGACATTGAGGATGCAAAATTGCGGAGGGATTTTTGATATCTCAAACGGGTCAGCCGTGCTAATGTCTTAAACGTACGCCGAAAAATGATTAATAACTTTGTGTGGCATTATATTGAGTGACACTTTCTGTGACATCACACACACATGCTGCATGCACACACACAAACACACTCATACATCACACACACACACACACGCACACATACATACACCCATGTTACAAATGTTTACACACACACACACACACACACACACACACACACACACACACACCACTCTCTCACGACGCGTGCACACACACACACACACACTAATGCACTCAACAAATATTTAGGGCCCAAACTGACATTAGCCCTGTTTTAACACACAAACACATCTCGCACACTAACACACACATCACTAAAGTAAATACACACAGACTCAAACCATACACACAAACAAGCACAAACACAAGCACATTTACTCGTCACACACAGACTGACACATCAACATGTCACACACCCACACACACACACGCGCTGCATGCACACACAAACACACTCATACATCACACACATGCACACATACATACACCCATATTACAAATGTTTACACTCACGCACACACACACACACACCTCTCACGATGCACACACACGCTACACATACACGACACACACATACACACACACACACACTAATGCACTCAACAAATACATTAGCCCTGTATAGTGTGTGATGTGTGCAGGTTGTGAGGTGCAACCGAGTGGCGATGGCTTTTTCGAGGTCTTAACACACTCGAATGACACAGGTTGTGCGGTGCGCCCGGGGTGGGAATGGCACAGGGTGCTCGGGCCCGTCATCGTTGCTTGCAACTATATTTCTTGGTTACAGTTGCTGACAGTTATTTTCCCGGAGGAAAGGACCAACATGCCCTGTTTTTTTTTCTTATGTTTTATGGTCATCCAACATCATAGAAAAAACAGCGTGAAGAAGATCTATATAATTTTCATTGTGCTCAAGTATAACCAGACCTTTTGGCCAGGCAATTAATGACTACTACATTGGATAAAGTAGTAGAGAGTCTTTTTTTAGTGAAAGTGAATTTCTGTTAGAGCTGACTTTATTTCTACGAGAAGTATTAAGGTGATCTCCTTTGACTGGCTGTGCTTCTAGATTGTCAATAGAGGTGTTTGGGGAGGGTTTGTATGATTGTGGTGAGTTCTTATCAATACCTTATAGTTGTTTAACACAGTCTCTCTTGAAAATGGAAGAAATGCACAAGATTTTCAGCAAACATTGATGTAGTTACTTCTTATGCCATAAATTGAACAAAAAATAAATAAAATAAAAACATTATTAGGCACTGTGCAAATGTTTGGGCACCCTAAGAGTTCCAGAGTCTCAGATTCTTTTTACAAGGTTTCAGACCTTAATCAGCTCGTTGGATCTGATGCATGGCAACAGCTGTCATTAGTAAATGCCAATTTCAAAGCTTTACAAATACTTTGACTCTTCAAACTTTGTGCACACACTTGCGGACACTCAACAACCATGGGTTCCTCTAAGCAGCTGTGTAAGACTCTGAAAATGAACGCCATTGATGCCCACAATGCAGGAGAAGGCTACAAGAAGATAGCAAAGCGTTTCCACAGTGAGAAATGTAATTAAGTGATGGCAGTTCAGAGGAACTGTGAAGGTCAACATGAGATCTGGGAGACCAAGAAAACTCTCGGAGAGAACTGCTCGTATGCTGGTCAGAAAGACGAATCAAAACCCCCATCTGACGGCAAAAAACCTGCAGGAAGATTTAGCAGACTCAGGAGTGGTGGTGCACTATTCCACAAGACCTTCATGGAAGAGTCAGCAGAAGAAAACCTTACCACATCATAAAATCCAATGTCAGAACCCTGATGCATTTTGGAAACAAGTGCTGTGGACTGTGGAAGTTAAAATAGAACTCTTCGGCCACAATCAGCACAGGCATGTTTAGAGGAAAAAAGGAGCAGCATTTCATGAAAAGAACACCTTGCCAACTATTAAGCATGTGGGTGGATCTATCATGCTTTGGGGTTGTGTTGCAGCCAGTGGCACAGGAAATATTGCACGGGTGGAGGGAAGAATGGAGTCTGAAAAGCAAAAATCACACCAACTGTAAAAAAGCTGAAGCTGAAAGAGGATGGCTTCTACAACAGGACAGTGATCACTAAATGCGTACCTCAAAATCGACTATGGAATACCTCAAGAGACGCAAGCTGAAGGTGTTGGAATGGCCATCACAGTCCCCTGATTTAAACATAATTGAAAATTGTTGGGTAGATCTTCAAAGAGCTGTGCATGCAAGACGCCCAAAGAATATTACAGAACTAGAAGCCTTTTTGCAAGGAAGAATGGGAGTAAATCCCAAGTACAAGAATTTAAAGACTTTTAGCTCTTGCGTTTGCGAGCTGAGATATCTGCCAGAGGTGGTACTAAGTACTGATTATGTCATGTAAGCATATTTTAGTAGAATATACTTGTGTATGCAGCAATGTAACAATATTAATCAATGTAATATAAATCAAACAATACTTAATCAGTATTAATCTTGGTGAGAAAAAAACAGAAGCAAGTAGGGAAAAGATCTGTATGCAGAAGTAAGCAGAGAACAGGATCCCATGCATAAAAAGAACAAACTAGTTATGTGAGAAAGCATGGGGGCCACTTAGAGGTGAGACAATATTTACATGGCGCGACCCGGACATGAACTGTACTTATTTTATAGTTAGCTGTCATACCTGTATGATAAATAGACACAAGATAAGGCGCCAGGTGCCGAACCCGACAGAGACACGAGCATACTTGATGAAGAATTGAAATGTGTTGGTTAGACGTGCCAGAAATTATCGTGTGAGGATAGAGAGCTGAAGTCACACAGATGTCTAGGTAAAAAAACACAGTCAAAAATACAAAAGAGACACATCATTTTTAAGAAACCTGAGTTTAATAAAAAAAGTAGGCACAACACAAAATGGCATGTGTATCTACGTAATGACGAACAAAGAGATGCGTGAAAATTCCATATAAAAATACACCGTATAAGGCCCAACATAAAAGTACAAAAAACATAGGGGGTCTGTGTAAGTATCAGTAGCCGAATAAAAGTAGCCAGAACAACACCCACAGGAAGATCAGTAAGGGGCACAAAAGCAGAAATGATGCGGTTCAGAGTTGGTGCAGGTGCTGGAGGAAAATCAGTTTTGAGTGCCAACTTGTGAACTAACGGACATTTTAAAATCGGTCTCAGTGCCAACACTTCCATGATAAACAGGCCTTAGAATAGAAGGAGCTGGAGTGCCAGACTCTGGCCGTACAGGCCTAAAGGCATGAGGAGAAGGGCTGTTTACCTCCAGGTGAAGAATGGTCAGGATTGGAATCATCCTTCCTGAAGTACGTAAGCCCTCTCTTCAAACTGCATCAGTGACATAGACTGCTGACACTCCCACAGACGCCTGGTCAATGGCAGGTTGAGTAGGGTTATAATCTGTATTGTCCGAGCTGTCCAGAGGGATGCAATGAGCACTTGGGCAGGTACAATAAGCTAAAAGATTAAAATAAAATACATAAGTACAACAAATTGGGAAAACAAGACAAGAAATTTAAATAGTGCGAAAGAGATGATTACCCAAGGGTTGTCTCTTGAGAAATGTAGAATAGATCAGAAAAAACAGAAATGTATAGTAAAAATAGAACACCACTCTTGATATTTTTTATAAACTAAACAAAAGGAATTTGCAAGAAAAATGAATTATAATTGGAAAAAATATAATCATGATGTACAGATGATGTAGGGAGTCGGATGACGAGGTACATGACGTTACATAGTATGGTAGAAAAACTTAAACATAATGGGAGAATTTCTTGGAAAAAGTTTGAATATAATGGGTTAAAACATTTGGTAAGGAATGAAAAAAAGAAGTACTGAGGAAGGGACAAGGTGTGCATCCCTCCCCTTGAAAACTGTATATAAAGAGTGTGCATGTAGCTGTCAGACAGTCTGCTCTTGATAATGCTTGGATGTATGATTTAAGCATTTCAAGTGCGGCTCACTTGGGTTTTATTGCTGCAATAAATCCTAGTTCATCCAGATCTGCGACTCCGAGTCCTGAGTCGTTTTTTGGGCCTTTTTGATTAGAGAGCAGCATTTAATATTTTAAACTAAGGTAACATTAACAAGTGGAAGAATAAAAATCTCCCACAGTAGGGTGCCCAAACTTTTGCACAGTGCTACAATAATGTTTTTATTTTCTATCTTTGTTAAATTTATGACAAAAAAGTAACTATGCACCAATGTTTGCTGAAAATAGTGTGATTTTTTTTTTCCATTTCCAAGGGAGACTATGTTAACATCTTTTCAATAAAAATAAAAAAAAATCACCAAAATCTGTTATTTACCAACGGGTGCCTAAACTTTTGCATAAGACCGTAAGCATCATCGAGTAACAACCTAATATCTCTTAACCTATAGCAATAAGTTAGTGTCATTCAATTTTGTACTTTTAACCCAGACCTATTCAAGGAAATGAACTTGAAATACTTTGCTAATTACCAAGTTTATCACCTGTTAGCATTGCGTCTCAACTGAGATTGAGCTGAAAGGTTTATGAAAGCTACAGTATAACCATATATAACTATTTCATTTGATTCAGTCAAAAATAAATCTAGTTTTAGGGAGATGTTTTTTGAGACCCTTCGTATCTTCACATCCACTTCGCATGACATAAAGTATGTTGAATGTTTTGTTTAACCCGTTAGCAGTAACACACGCACAACAGAGTTCACACATGGACCTTTTTTTTTTTTTTTTTTACTTGTAACAAAAACTCAGACAGGTACAGGTGACACATTCGCAGTACAGTAGGTCTGTGAGTTTACCCACTACACAAACTACTATATATTATCTTATATTGCTTGATTTTGCCTAAGGTGTAACTGCTTGCATATTAACTCAGTAAAAGGACTACCTCCCATTGTGAGGCTCGTCCCCCAAGTGCTGTATCCTATTAGTGGGTTTGGGAGACTGGGAAAAACAACCCTGTGGGATACATTCTCAAGGAGTGTTGATTTCATCCTGATATTGATCTTTACAGTATCTGACATTGAGAGTAGTTCACAATAAGTCGGTAGTCCAATTCCTTATTGGTTGTTTGGGGGAATATTTTTCTCAGGCTGCTTTTATATTTTATATTTTATATTATACACTAATGATGTTTTGTTAAATATTATAAAAAAAAAACCTCTACAAATAAAAAAAATGCTTATAGTAAATCTTTAGACTTTATGGGTGTTTGGTGCTGCAACCTACTGGACAGGAGGGAGAAGCAGAAGTGGCATTTAAATAATTAATAGCACAAGTTACACAGCATTCTGATGTTTATACAAATCAACAGCACCTCAGATTAGTGGTGTTATGAAGGATTTACAGAACATAGGTAGCAAACACATCTCAATATCAACTGTTCATAAGAGATCATTGAATTAAAGATTTTGAATGTCTTCAGCATTGATTAACAATGTAGAAAGAAATAATATGAGGAAAAAAACTCCAATTTCGACACACCTAGTACCATGCAATAATCTCCTTTGACCAGTTGATATTGAGATGTGCCTGCTACTTATGATTTGTAAAGCTTCATAACGGCTCTAATCTGAGGTGCTGTTTGTTAATTGGTGATTTCTGAGGATGGTAACTTTCAATGATCTTTGCAGCAGAGGTAAGTTTTGGCCTTGCTTTCCAGGAATGGTCGTAACAAGAGCCAGTTTCATCCCCCACACCATTACGCCACCATTACCAGCCTGAACTGGTGACCATAGATTGACGGTTTCATGCTGTTCTTGAGAAATTCTGGCCCTAACACTTCAAAAATTGAGACTTGCCATACTAGGCAACGTTTCCTTCTCCCAATTTTGGTGAGCCCATGCGATTTGTAGCTTCAGTTTCCTGTTTTTAGCTGACCGGAGAAGTAAATGGTGTGGTCTGATGCTGCTGCTGCTGGAGCCCATTTGCTTCGAGGTTTAATATATTGTGCGTTGAGAATCTCTTTGGCATACCTCAGTTGCCATTCTAGTAATTCTCCTCTAACCTCGGCTGTCAATATGACATTTCCACCTGGAGAACTGCCACTCACTGAATATTTTCTCCTTTTTAGATCATTGCCTATAAACCCTAGAGAGGGTTGTGAGTGAAAGAAATATTCAGAACTAGTCAGCCCAAGAAACATGCCATGTTCAAAGTCACATGTTAGATCACCTTACCTTCCCCATTCTGAGGCTCGAGTTGAACCTCAGCAGATTGTCTTGATCATGTCCATATATGTAAATACATTGAGATGCTGCCATTTGTGCCTATATGTAACAAAAACATGCATTCAAAATGTTTGAATGCATTTTGTCAAGAAATTTCAGCAACACAAGATGTCGAGCTATAATAATAAAAAAAAAGACAAATTGTTTCACAATCAGTTATTTAGAACAACCCTTATCATCCTTTCCAGAAGGTGGTGCAGACATTACTAGTCAGCCTTCTGTTCAGTTACCATAGAAGAAAGAAATAAAAGACCGTTCTCATGCATGGAGAAAAGGGAAGTAAGTTCTGGAGAAATGCTGCATTTTTTTCTCTCGAAATATAATTTCCTCCATTCTGTTCTCCAACATGACCAGAGGACAAGCTCTGGATGGACAGCGGGAGGACAGCAGATGTTTAGTTTGTCTGGGATGTTTAAACACAATGATGTGCTGTTAAGATGTAACCTCAGTTATGCACAAAGTTCCTAGGAGAGGACACACTCTCTGAAATGTCCTGTTTGTTTGGAAGAGACGCCGTATAAGGCGTCTTTACAAAATGGATCGGCAGAGGTGGAAAGATCAAACAGGAGAAAACAAAAGTTAAAATGGTGAGTGCATGTCTGAGCATGTTGCTTACTTTAAATATTCATTTACATTTAGAAATGTCTCAATTGTTGTACTGGCTATAATATGGACAATAGATTGAGGTGTACTCCCTGCGTGCATTATTGTTCTTAAGTAAATACATAAAAATAGACATAAAAATAATATAATAATAATAATCATCATCATCATCATCATCGTCATAATAATTTCTCTAATATACTTCTAAGTGATAATAGGAGTTAATGTGTGAAAGTTCATGCATACAAATATTCAGGTAATGTCCTAGGTGCTCTACAAATGTGGTTTCATTGTGGTTTTAAGGCTTATGACATGAAAATCTATATATATATATATATATATATATATATATAGATGCATATCAGGAATGTTTCAGGCACGCACGATATGAAAAGAAATGATTGTGCTAAATGAACAGCTAAGTGTTTAAATGTCACATATTTTACTCTTTTTTTTTTAAAACAATCTAACACGGGGTTCAGAGCTCCCCCAAAGTTTGTGTAAAAGCTCAGGCAAAAATACTCCTCGGATAATGTATTTTTTTTTATACCTTCAACTCCCTTTATTTTACTCCTCTTCCAAATGCGCTTTCTACAGAAATGAGCTACTGCTGAGCCACACCCAGGCGGTATCCTTATATGAGGTAATAATAGAGAGAAAATGTCATGGAGAGGGCTCAAAAGGGAAGCTTTGTTGAAAAGTAGATCAACTGCCAATACTGTAGGTGTGTATGTTAAGAAATTTGGCGCAACAATAGTGTGGCCTGATTAGACCTTTCTGCGTATTAGAAACACCAAATGTTGATTTGAAATTATGTCCAAGCATCTTGACAAGACAACTGACCTAGTTATTGAAAAGAGTAGATGTACTGACCGGAAATATAAATACCAATGTTTGTGGTTTGACATACGAATCTACGGACCAGAGAAACCTGGGGCTGCAGTTACTGTACCTAGTTACAAATTGGAAAGCAAAGAAGCAAGAAAAACTCGTGGGAAGCGAGACACAGTGAGCTCCATCCCAACCTTTAGGGGGAAGAGTAATGGGAGTTTTGAAAGGATGATTATGCGACGAAAAGTATTTTAGAAAATGGAGAAAGAGAACAAGGAAGGATGAAAGTATTTGATGGGTTTCTTAAAGGCAAAAACCTAGAAAGGAGGATTTAAATTGACAGGAGGATGAGGGAGATCAAGACCAGAAGGTGGCAGCAACGCAACATTACAATAAACACCAAGAAGATAAGAACACAAGAAAATCTCATGGTTTTTTATTTTTACATGCACATTGGAGATCCATTTGCATGACAATATTTTTTTGCAGGACTGCAAAATTGACCCGAAGAGCACAACGAAGACACATCAGAGAGGTAAAGAAACAATCTCGAGTGACAGCATCACTGGAACTGGCTAACATCTGTGAGTCTACAGTACATAAAAGATAGAGGAAATAGGGTGTCCATGGCAGGACACCACAAGTTTGCAAAAAAGTACATTGACACTCCATAGTGGTATTGGCAAAATGTTTTGTGCACTGAAGAAACTATTAGTTTTTTAAATCCAATCAAATTCCAAAGATCTGGATAATCAGATCACATTTTATGACAAAATTAATGCAGAAAATGTTTGCATACTTTTTCTTATTAAAAATAATAAATAAATAAATAAATAAATAAACTAATTGATGATAATTTTATCATTGGATTCTCTGATTTTCATGTGCTTCACAAATTAACAGGTAACAATTCACGCCATTAAACTGTTCTTGGAAGAAACACCCAATCATATGTCTTCAAAGGCTAGCAAGCACAGTCACTTCAGAGGAGTGTCAAAGGCCTGGCACTGCAAAAAAAGGAGGCTACATTCATCATCCTGTCCAGAAGGTGGCGCTAACATTACTAATCGGCATTCTAGGCAGCCACCACAGAAGAAAGGAAGAATCTCTCATGTCCATGCTGGATGAAGAGGGAAAGCAGGTAAACCTTTGGGTTGTTACTTGTTTGCAGGAAAAGTTCTGCATTACAAATATTTCCCGCATTCTGTAGGAACATGGCCAGAGGACGAGCTCCTCCTGAGGACAGCAGATGTTTAGTTTGTTCGGGATGTTTAAACAACCCTGTGGTATTGAGATGTAACCACAGGCTGTGCTGGAGCTGTGTACAAAGTTACTGGGAGAGGACACACTCTCTGAAATGTCCTGTTTGTTTGGAAGAGACATTGTGTAAGGTGTCTTTAGAAAATGGCAGGACTGAGATGTCAGGATCGAACAATGGAAATGTTTATATGGAGAAAACAGGAGATAAAATGGTGAGTACGTGTCTGAGCATGTTGTTTATTTTTTAAAATTAATATTGTTTATTTTTTGTAAAAAAAAAAAACTTTTTGTTTGGTTATTTCTTTATCATCTTAGGGGAAAATTTGCATGAAAATTTATTTAGAATTTATTATATATTAAGATGAACATGTATAGAAAAAAGGAAGTATATAGGATAAGTATATATAGACATATAGACATACACACACACACACACACACACACACACACACACACACACACACACACACAGACATACACAAAAATGCCTGGACAAAAAAAAGACAAAAGTCATTTTCAAATGCCTACGTTATTAGGCTACATCAATCAAAGCATATCAATTGGTACTAGAGATGGGATGTTTGAATCATTTACTTGTTTTTTTGGATCTCGTTCATCAAATGAAAAAAAAAAAAAAAAGATTTGGTCATTTAGTCCATTATTTTCACTAAACAGACCCCCAACAAGTCTACATACACAAATTTTGGCTCTACGTCCAGTAATGAAAATATTACAATGCAGCTAAGAACATATTATGATATTTCCCCCATCACTTAAATGGTTGAAGTTGCATAGTAAACAAATCAACAGTAAAAACCATAGCTATGTTTAATAGTAAAATCAAGACCATTTCCACATCTATGGAGTTTTCCTTCCCTGATGGCACAGACGGACTTAAATTGTGAAAGAGTGGTGCTGGGAGCATGAGGAATCATTTTCAGACATGAACTGGACACCAGATGTCGTAGAAATTAATTGAAGACTCAGGCTTTGGTTTCAGAAGATAACGGCTTTCTTGGTTGATCAACAAAGTCGGGGTCCATTCTACATGCGCTGATGTCATATTGAACATCTGGGTTTCATTAAGTTTCCCCGTTCTAGGTGCCTCAATGTATAGATCGGATTTCCTGTGCAGGCACATTCCAAGAGGCCTATATGCTCAGCTTCGCATGCACATCTCTGATTATTTCAATATGGGGTACCTTTTATTCCTTAAAAGTAAGTAAAGTCACATAAAATCAAATAAAAATGACTCCCATACAGATTGTGCGCTGTAATAAAAGCTAAAGGTGACTGAAATACATAAACATAAAGTGTATGTTAAGATTGACAACAATGAATTCTACACTTTAAACTATGTATTTCATTTTAAACTAACTTAAACTCTGACATTTGCTTTATGTAGATAAAAATAATAATAATGTAAACTTAGAACAGGTACTATTTATTAGATATTTTTATTTATTACTGTTAATTTTTTTTTATTACCAGGAACAACCAAAGATACGTCTTCAAAATTCTGTAAACCTGGTGACTTACAAGGACCGTCAAAAGCACGGAAATGCAAAATTGAAGAGACAGAAAAATCACCTAGCAAAGCTGAAAACATCAGGTTATTTTACCATCCAGGAACCTGGCACACAAATGTCAAATGTGAGCAGTGTCAATCATTTAACAGTTTTGCTATTATGACTAATAAATCGACTGTGTCCAAATATTAATCTGTCTTCTGTATTTTTAGAAGCAACACAGACGATCCAGGTGTGTATAATCACAACTACATAGAAATAGCTAACTGTGTATTTAGTGTCCTTGAACCCTAATACAGTTGGCATCTTTTCAGATTAAAGGATGAAGAACAGCATGCCGAAGTTAAGAAGAAAAAGCTTTCCACTGCAAAAAAGTCGATGTCTGACGAAGTCCTGAATCCAAGCATGGATTCAGCTGATCCGGAAGCCCACACTCCTTCAAATGCCCCATCATCTTTCCTGGCCTTGAGATCCAATCTGTGTTCTGAGTGTGGCAAAAGTTTTAAAAGCAAATCAGCCCTGAAAACCCATCAGAAATCACACTCTATGCAGCGGCCATACGAATGCTCCACCTGTGGAAAAAAATATAGCATATTGCGCGAACTTTGTTTACATCAGCGGCTACATACAAATGACCGACTACACCATTGTGCCTACTGCGACAAAAAGTTCACGACAAAGAACATGTTGAGAAGCCATCAAAGAAGCCACACCGGGGAGAAGCCTTTCTCCTGTTCTTTGTGTGGGACGAGCTTTAGTTATAAAACCTCATTAGATATGCATGTAAAGCGACACAAGGGGATCAAGCTTCATCAGTGCGACCAGTGTGGAAAGTCTTTCTATACGGCGGCGTCCTTGAGGTTACACAAGGCAAGGCACACAGGAGAAAAGCCCTTTGCTTGTCATCACTGCAATAAGAGATTTTTTACGAGACTTGAACTGGAAAATCATGTGCGTGTGCATTCAGGAGAGACTCCATTTAGTTGCTCAGTTTGTGGGAAGGCTTTTCGGTCGAGGCAGGTCCTTAACACCCACAAAATAATTCATCAGGAAGAACGTCCGTTTAAGTGCCCAGACTGTGACATGGGTTTTAAACGAGTCCACCACCTAAAGGCACACGAGTTGACCCACTCAGGTGACTTACCATTCAAATGCAGTCATTGCGGTAAAGCTGTTAGGTCTCGGTATTCTCTTAAGGTTCATTTACGCATTCATACAGGAGAAAAGCCCTACAGCTGTGACCACTGTGAAAAACGTTTTGTCTCCTTGGGTGAGCTAAGCGTCCATCGACGAGTCCACTCAGAAGAAAAGAACTACAAGTGCTCTGAGTGTGAGAAGAGTTTTAGACACTTGGCTTCCTTGAAGCTCCACCACCAGCGAAAACACACTCGGGAGAAACCTTATCATTGCCGGGAGTGTGGTAAAAACTTTTCTGATTCCTCCTCTCTCCGAGTCCATGAAGAAATACACAAAAACGAGCGACGTCACCGGTGCACAGTGTGCGGCCAGGGATTTAATGCCCCCTCAACTCTGAAGTCCCATCAAATGACTCATTCGACCAAAACAGAGTACCATTGCGACGATTGTGGCAGGATTTTCACCCGCAAAGACACCTTTAGAATTCACAAACGGCTTCATACAGGAGCCAAAGTCAGCAACTGCTCAGAGTGTGGAAAAAGCTATAGCTTCTACAGCAGTTTACTTGTACACATGCGGAGCCACAAAGAAACAAGAGAGTATTACTGCAGTGAGTGTGAGAAGTGTTTCAAGAGTTCGGCATACCTGCGAAAGCACCAGAAAGCCGTGCATGCTGGAGAGAGTCCATATGTCTGCGCAAAATAAAAGGCTGTTGCTTGCTGAGATACTTGAGGGGCCCTCAAAGAATGGGATGAAAGAATCACTTAATTGTCAACAAGTGGGGACAGCTACTTATGAAGAATGCCCCCCCC